>VZTU01030096.1:222164-281682 GCA_013400835.1 Zapornia atra | reverse complement strand
CCAGCGATCACCCTCTGCCCCCCGAGCAGCCAGCGATCACCCTCTGCCCCCCGAGCACCCAGCGATCACCCTCTGCCCCCCGAGCAGCCAGCCCCGATTACCATCACCCACAGAGCCAGCGGCTCCTGACTGTGGGTCTCGACCTCCTGCACCGCCAGCTCCTTGCTCTTGATAACCCTTCCCCTGTGGATTAGGGAGAGGCTGCAAACAGGGTCCCCTCAGCAGTGCTTCCAGCTCCTGCTGTCATGTGTATTCATGCTGTATTTCCATTGTAACCTCCCCAGGGCTGATCAAATGAAAGGAGGAATATTATCCTGATTGACTCCTTCAGGCCCAAGCTTCGCCCTTGCTGATGCCCTGAGATCCCTGCCCTGAGATCCCTGCTCAGCTGCATTTCCCATTCTAGCAGCTTCTCTTACATTCTCGTTCCCAGGTTTCATTATTATTTTATTTAACCTTTTTTTTTCTTCAGAAAGAAAATATTGGATAGGGAGGAAATGAAGATGTATGTGCCCAGTGTCTCAGCCCTCTGGAGAATGCCAGGGTGTGGGGCCCAGTGTGATGCAATAGGAATAAGCACATTTTTCACTGTGTTGGTTTAAAATTGGACAATCCCAGATTCACAATTCTTCCTCCTCCGGGATGACAAAGGACCAGTAAGGAAGAGAAATCACTACACAGGAGAAGCGTTCCCCTTCTCTGCAGCATCCTTGTATCTCTCCTGAATCTCTCAGGCTGAGCTGCAGCCCTCGGGTCCCTTTAGATCCTCAGTGATAATTAACACCCAACAAATGAGGCAGCAAAAAGCCCACTTCCCTTTGTGCCCAAAGAGATCCCAGCAGAAACACACTGCTCTACCCACTTACATCCAGCAAGCTCAGTTACTGCAAAGAAAGAGCAGCAGCAAACGTTGCCAAGCACCTAGGAAATCATCTAAGTAGCAAAAATGAAGTAGTGTCTCCACCATATCCAAATATCTCCGAGCAGAAAGATCACCTTATGGCCATTTTCCCTTCTACAGCCCAGCTTCCCAGACCTGTAGACACTGTTCCTAGCACCCAAGAGCCCATAGCTCATCTCCACGTGCCAACTCTCTTGTCACCACTCGCTTTCCACAGGAGACAGCCCCCTGAAGTACAAGTCTCACTGAAAAACTCCAAAAAAGGCTTTTTCCATTCGATGCAGCTCTTTCCATCCCACCACGCCAAGGACTCTGCTGTTCAGGTTGCTTTGGGAGAGATGCCTGCTGCCAGGCAGAAGCCAGGCTGGAGGGAAGGCTCACCTGTTTACGCTCTTCTGAGTTCAGGAGAAGGTAGCGTGGGTCAAATACTATCTTGTGCAGCTCTTTTTCCCACGTAGAGAACGCTGAGACCTGTGAAGTACACAAACACAGCCGCATGCAGGGAGTTTAATAAGGGTGCCAAAGAAGGAAATATTCCAAGGTGAAGCAAAAGAGGAGTTCAGAAAGCTAATGAACCCTCTAAAGGATGCCTGAGAGCGGTTGGGAGCTGAATTTTAATCTGTTGCTGGCAATGCTTTGGTCGCCCCCACACCATTAGCACTGATTTGCTCCAGGACATCTCAGCGAGGATCTGGGAGATGCTCACTCCACGGTTTTTTGATGGTGACTCTGTAGCAGGAAGGAAAATGCCATTTTATTATCCCCTTTGTACAACAGAAGCATCAATTTCCATTTAAGCCATTATCTCAGCTCGAGCTCCCCTCCTCACCAGAACTTAAATTATAACCCAAACGAGGCTGCCAGCGCACATGCAGGCTGCAGATCTTCAAAGCCCCGTGGGTCTGTAGGGAGCAGGCTGCTTCCCTCCACGAGCACGGCTGTCACCACCCCTCCCTTCCAGGCTTCCCCCTCCCCAGGACCTGGATTCAGTGCAGCAGGACCTGGACACCCACCCAAGCCCCATCCATCACTCGCATCCCGCAGCCTCGCCAGATGGAAACGCCTCCTCCAGCTTCTCCAGAGCCTCCTGATGCTGTGTGGGCTGTAAGGACCACCACATATTTGGGCAGGTCCTTCACTTGCCCCATCCCCTTTGCCCAGGACTTTTACAACACGACAGTCTGGAAGCACAGGGCTGAAACCCACAGCCTGCTTTCGGTACCCCCTACATCACTCCTGTTAATGGTTAGTCTGTTACAGGGAGCTCTGGAGTGGCACAGAATATTCTAACCAATCCATTCAATATTCTCACAAAAAAGAGTAAATTCACTGAAAAAATTAAGCATGCAGAATGCCCATGAAGTAATTAGCACCCAAACAGGAGAGCTCTGATGCAGGAAAGCTTCAGGACCACGCAAGAGGTGAAGTCCTGAGGTTTGGGGTTTTCCCCCTTCTGAGGGACCAGCAGTAGGAATTCCTGGTTTTCAGCATCTTTTATAAACAGAAACCTCTTTCTTGGACATCAGCTTGGTTCCCAGTGCAAAGGTCAGTCTAAACTCAAAGCTAGTTAAGATCACACTAATTTATCACTTAATCATTCCTGTTAATTCCTGGTTTAGCAATGATAACCTAACATCAACGCTGGGTACCAATCTTTGCCATTTAACCCTAGCTCCCCATCACCCTGCTCAGGGTGCTCGTTTCAGAGCTCTGCTCACCTGTAAACCAGAAATGCTCTGCCTAATCCCCTAATCCTAATCCCCAGCAGGTCCTGCATCGTGCTCTGGGAGACATTCGACCAGGGAACGCGTGGATGGGGATGGTGGGGGTGGCATCTCCTCCTAGACCAGGTACCGGCTTCTGTGCCCTCATCACCAGCTCAGGTAGAAGGGAGGAGATCCCAGCCTGTCCCACCTTTCCAGGTCTCAGCTCCTGGAAAGCACGAGCAGAGTCCAAAGAGAAGGGAAAAACCCTCACAAACCCTCAGTGCACTGAGTTGGAGCAGAATGTTTGGAGGTGAAGGGACATCATCTGAAGAGCTGGTCTTCTAACTCACCCTGGGAGCCCAGCAACGATGGTAGGTTGAGATTCTGGCTTTGACTACAAGATTTATCTAAGCTTGGTGTTTCCAGGGGATGCATTTATCTTCACCAGCAAAGGATCCCTGGCTTTCAGGAGACGTTGTTCTGGTAGGGAACAACATCCATCCTGGACACAGGGACATGCAAAAACCAGCAGGAAGGATGGAGTGGGGAAGGCACCTGGGTCTCTGATGTGCTCCCAGCAGTCAAACCCACCGCTGACCCCCAATAACAGGTGTTGGGAAGTGGGACTCAGCAGCTTGTCCTTCTAGAAAGGGGCTTTTTGGGTCTGTCTGAAAAACAGGCTAGGGGGAAAAAAGAACAAAAGCAACAAAACCCCTGTTTATTTGGGTTTTTTTTGTTTATTCTTTAGGATAACACTAAGGCTGCAAGGGTTGTTTGGAGGTAGGACGGTGGGGGTTAGGATCCTCAAAACCCCCTTTGACACCAGCATTCAGAAGGTAAAATCCTGAAGCCCCCACCCATCTGGAATCCTTTAAAAAGTCTTGTTTCCCTGACAGCATCCCAGCAGAGTGATGACCTTCCTGGAAACACAGACCATGGGTGTTCTGCTGCCGTGGCTGTGAGGGAGCCGGGCAGAGGTTTGGATTTTCCCCTTGCTCTCAGGACCGTGTGGAAACTTTAAAACTCCCAGGAGAGAGCAGAGTTTCCATCAGGAACCTCACAGCAGACTTCAGAGCAGCGTCACTGCCTTGGAGCTACACCCAACATCCCATCTATTTTTAAGATGTTGCAATAAACATGCTTCTACCCCTATGATTTATGTAGGCAGATTCAGAACCACGGCAAAGAACTCCATCTAACAAGATCTCTGCAACGCCAGCTAGTAATTCCCTGAGAAATAACAGCATTAGGGGGAGAATGGCAGGAGAGCTTCATTAAACAATCAGTTTACAGCAGCACTAATGGCCTTCAAGCCACGCCAGCCAGCTGGTGCCAAGCAGCAGCTGCCTGGGCATTTAAAAACGCGGAGGGTGAGAGCAGAGTAACCCATTACCTCTGCACTTCTAACCAACAGCAACGCCAAACAGTGCCTTTCCTGAACTTCTGACCTGCATGAGCAGGTCTGACACTGGGATCACTGAGGAATCCTATGGCAGAGCATCCCTAATGACTGCGAGTTTTGACTTACTGCCTCCTGGCTTAAAGGATGCCAGCAGAAGCCTTCAGCCAGTGTTCATTCACGGCACTGCTGCATTTTTTAAGCATAAATAACAATGTGTATTAATAAAGCAGGTCTGGCATGGAGATAATTTATGGCTGAGCTTCTGAAACCCCAATCATCTGCCTTTAAAGCCCGCTGATTACTAGTGACAAGTTTTATAGACTTTGCTGCCTAAAACCAGACACCTTGGATTTTGTTCCTTACAGAAATGACACCAAGTTCTCCAGAACAGAGAACAGAACAGGCACTGGCAGGGTGCTGGCAGGAGGCAAAACCATTGGCACACACTGATCCACCCCTTCACAGCTGCAGGGCCAGGACCTAAACCTGGGATGCTAATTACTCCCATTCACCTTCCAAATAATCATTTCTCTGGAAGAAGGGCTACTGAGAGATGAACTCCTGGGGAGGTGATTTTATGTTGACAAACAGGGGTATCCATAATTCCTCATGTCAATGGCAAGCCTAACACGGCCAGTTCAACTCAGGTTCACAAGTGGTACCGTGGGGAACAAAAAGCAGGCTGGAGCTCTTCCCAAAAGCAGTGAGTGGATGCTGCCATGAGGCCTTAATTTGAGTTTCATCTTTGGTCACAAGGCTCCATCTATGGACTCATCATCTCGATTAGCTCAGGGTGAAATGGCTGCAATAGAATCATTGAATCTCTCAGGGTGGAACAGATCTCCAAGATCAGGAAGTCCAACCATCTGTCCAACACCACCATGTCAACTAAGCCGTGTCCTGGAGTGCCATGTCCACACGTGTTTTGAACCCCTCCAGGGATGGTGATCCCACCATCTCTCTGGGCAGACTGGTCCAGTGCCAGACCAGTAACTTCGAGCCCTCCCATAACCTGTACCAGTTTGCAGCCCTGGTCTGCACTGGCCTGGATGCAGGAGGGAAGGTGCTCCTGGTGCTCTCGCCTGGCTGCCTATGGAGGGGTCACCTCTTCTCATCCCCTCTCAGCCCAAAGCCCTGAGCACCCCACACTCCTGCCCCTGAGCCTGGGCTGGAACCATCGCTTTTCTCTGGCAGTCCAAGGACAGTCAGGGAGTGTCAGGGAAAAGGGCAGGTTTTCTTAACCCCCCCAAAACACCCTTTCCCAACAGAGCAGGCAGATTTCAGACATCCAGTACGTGAACTTGTCTTCCAGCGTTGGGATCACTGGGGGTTGAGGGGGTGAAACCTCTCCCGTGCCAAAAACCAGCGAAGAGGGACTGTTGCTGAGCCTGACCCTTTCAGTGACACACACGCACATCTTCCATCGGTTGCTCCAGGCACTGGCCGCTTCTGGGGCCCTGTGGGATGCCCTGCTTTCCTGCAGGAGCCAGCAGGTTTCTTACCCCTCTCTCCAGCAGCATGTCTCGGAAATGAGTGATGCGCTCTTCCAGGGGAGGCGTCACCTGAGGGGCTGGGGGCTCCTCGCTTTTCTCCTCCGTTCCAGCCTTCCCCCGGCCAGCAGCTGGGGCATCTTCTGTTCTTTAACAAGGGAAGAGAGAAAACAGTTCAGTAACAGCCACCTCAGGGCGGGGATTTTATCCCTCTCCAGGAAACCCTCCGGGGCTCCTTCACGTGGCCGGAGCAGCGGGTGCTGACGGCGCAGACGTGACCCAGAGCCCGGGTTCCTTATTAGAGGTGGGGCTGGTGGGTCCTGCCAGGGGACCTCTGACAGCTCGTTATGTGGAAGGAGGGTCTAGCACTGCGATCAGAGAGGCACTCAGCAGCAGCACTGTGCTGTATTTCAAGCCTCAGAGAAGTGACAGGTTTATATAAAATTTGCCAGGGAGTGGAGACTTCAAAAGAATGACTGAAGAGACTCATCTCATTTTATTGCCCTTCCCTGGTTTCGCTCCTCCCGAGCTTGGGAGCCAGCACTGATCTTTATTTCATGCTCCCGTGCACCCCACGAGCTCAGCCCAGGGGAGTAGTGCAGCAATGCATTGTGTGCACAAACCTGCCCGAGCCCAGAGAGGAGCCAGCCCATGGCCAGGACCAGCAGGACCCCTTTGGTCCTGAGAGCCCTTCCCTGGGATTGCAGCTGACTGGAACAAAGAGGTGTTTGAGCAAACACTGCATGCAGCCCCAGTGCCTCTGCCCACAAGACCCCTGGGATAAAACACACACGTAGCAGTGTTTTGGGAGAGGAGTTTACTGTGGGCTGCAACCATGTAGTGGCAGCAGCATCAGAGCGATGTTCTCCTCTGGTGTTGCCCTGCATCACCGCTGTGCCATCACCAGAGAGGAACCACATCATGCCAGACAGGCATCTACACAACTGCACCAGTTCAAGACCATCCACACTGCCCCCTCACAGCAAACTCCTATCTCCCCATTGCTGGGAAGGCTGAAGACTTGTCCCCCTGCACCCTCCGTGTCTGCAGGGAGGGGCTGGTTAGATGGGAACCTCAGTTGGGAAGGAGCTCAGGTCAGGGGTGGTGGGATGGGAGACAGGGTACAGAACACCTGACCTCAGAGAAGGTGGGAGCCCAAGACCTCAACATCAGACCTTTGACCCGTGGTGCTCTGAGCAGTGAGTGGGTCTGGGACAAACCAAGGCTCTTTCTCAAAAGACCAGGAGCCTTAAAACGCTCACAAGGTCCAAGTGAGGGTAACAAAGGTAAGGTGACGTCATTCTTCAGCCTCCTACAAGGCACAACTGCATTTTCTACTGATGCAATCTTCACTGTGGAATAATCCTTGGTTTGAAATCTGAACAGGAAAAGGCTTTTTGTTTCCAAGCAAACAAACTCCATCTGTCTGTAAGAGCATGTTCTCCCCCTCCTACAAATAACGCTACCCCGCGCTCCTCCTGCACCGGTGCCTTCAGGTGCTATGAGAGAGGATCTGCAAGTCAAAGCAGCTGCAGAAATCACTTAGAGGTTTGGGGACAGATGTTCTGCCCACAGAAGAACAAACACTTTATGGTGTTTTGGTGACAGGTCGAACTTCTGGGGAGCTGGGATCACCCCCACGAAGCCTGGGACAGTGCTACGTTGCCAAGTCAAACCTCTCTTGTTTATTAGGAGAAAGCTGCCCTTGACTTTCACAGGACTAATTGCCCTGTGGGCAAATGAGAATTGCTCCCTCCTTCTCTAATGATTAAAAAAGGAGCAGACAGAACTTACAATAGGGTTCTCAGAGCTTTGACCACCCTCACCATTAATACCTTGTTGCAAATTTCAAGCATGATCGAGGTTGCATCACATGCTACACCACACAGAAATACAGCACCAGCTAAAGCCTGAGGCTGAGCTGTGAGTGACACGTGTCATTACGATGCGCTGTTTAACTTAGTCTGTGCTGCCCATGCCTCAGGTGACCTGTTCTGGCCCCAAAGCTGACTCCCCATCCCACAAAAGCTCCTTCCCCTGTGAGATACCTGTGCAGTGCTGGTTGTTTTGCCACCCACGTATGGTTTGTGTTTATACCTGGATATATATACATATGGGTCTATGGGCGTATAAAGATACACCACAAGGAAGATGCTGCCATGCACTAAGGCAGGAGGGTGATGTGGCTGCTCTGCGAGGGGCTGAGGTTGCCCACCTTGGGCTGTATTCACCTGTTTGTTTGGGGAGGGGAAGAGGGGGAAATACTGTGTGAAGAAGTGCAAGTACACACACAGGATAAAATACAAATTCTGCAAAGATGTAAAAGGCTGATCCCTATTTGGTTCTCACAATTTTGACAACATCCCTCTGAGCTTAAAGACAGACCAAAAACCCCACAGCTGGTGTTTCAAGGGAGCAAGTTGTGGAGATGAGGGAAGGCAGGCAGGGGAAGAGGCATAATGCCAGCCCACGCTGGGCAGAGTACAGCAAAAGAAGTATTCTTAAATTCCTTTATGCTAAAATATACTGGATAAAAACTCCTGCACTGCTTACAAACACGAAACACTACACAAACAGTAAAAGCACATGTTCAGCAAATATAAATACACTCTTTCATACCAAGCATGAAATGCTTGAACACTCCGAGTACTGAACTCGGGAGCATCATCCTTCATCCCAACACCACCCCACAGGAGGTCTGAAGGAGGTCCCAGGAAGCTCCCAGCACAGCAGGACAGGAATGGCAGTAAGAGGGAACACAGTTCCCTTCGCTGCAGCGTTCTGCTGTGCTGACTGGTCACCTCACCCTCAGAACCACAGAGCACCACACGCAGCTTGGCTGTACAGGGGTGTGTACTGCAAGGGCGCAGAGCCGTGTGCCAGCCCCAGCCAGCCCACGGGGACAGGCCAGGCTGTGTGAGGTCACTGGTGACAGGTTAAGAGAGGGAAAGGTCTCTGAGGCACTTCCTAAAGCACCAGCAGTCACTCCAGTTTCTTGCTGGTTTAGCCCAGGGTCAGCAAGTCACCTACTTGGCACAGGCTTTTTTTAGGGGTTTTTTTAGCCCGTTACCTCATGAGAAATGGAAACACAGGTGGCAATAAAGGGCAGATCAAAGCACAGTGACAGAAACCCCTCTGGGTATTTCCTGCCACCGGTGGGAAAAACCCCAATCTGCTTCATGTGAAGGAGGAAAAAGCCTCTGAAATAACCCTCATCCACACAGGCTCTTCTGAACCATTCCCAAGTGTGTGAGGGCTACTCAGACAAGAACGGATGCTCTTCATGGGAAACAGGTATTTTAGGGAATCATTGGGTTCCACAAAGACTGGACACCTCAGGAATGACTCTCATGACTTCTTGGTGCTGTTATCCACACAGAGGAAAACATTTCTCACTGCATTATTTTTACCAGCTGTTAGCACCCCAACATTACAGATAGAGAAGTAAACTTCAGAACTTACTTATTTCTCTTAGTTTTGATGCTAAGATCATCATTTTCATCCCCTGGACAAGAACTAACACATTTGTCTGCTAAAAAGAAATAAATAGTTATTAGATTCAAACTAGATAAACGGGAATACAAGTTCCTGAGATTCACTTTCCATTCCCCTCCCTTGGCAGCTGCTCAGGAATTCACTGTTTCTCACCTTCCACAGAGTGTTTCTGAAAACAACACGTATTTCATCAGAGCCTGGGAAACACCTTCATCCAAATAATACACACAGCAATAGACCCAGCCATTTCCATTCTCAAAACCAGCTCATTGCTCGTGTTGTGGATCAAAATTGTTCATTGCTCATTTGTGATATGATTTTACTTCAATCTTGTCATCATTTCACCTGATACTCTTCTCCCTTCCCTTCCCTTAAAACCTCAAACTGCCAAGACACTTCTGTGGAATTATTTCAGCCCTGGCAGCCCCAAGGGTTCAGCAGTGTTGACTCACACCAGAACTGCCCTCCTGAGCCCGTTTCTCTTTCATTTTCATTTTACAACAAGACCTTCTGGACATCTCTGAAAGGCTACATGATTTTTAAACTGTGTAGTGAGGAACAGGTGAGCTGTGTGTTTCTAACACCAGGCTGTAGCTACCACATGGCCTCTCAGTGAAGGAGAAGTGATGCCATACACCCTGATGTCAGCCCTTGCTTCCATCCCCAATTCCTGGCTCTCCAAGAGCACTGACAGCATCCCTGAGCAGGGAGATGCCGAATCCTCCTTGCTTGGCCTGCTTCAGTGATGGTCTTGGATAAACAGGACAAGATCAGAGTCAGCACCACCACGCAGGAGTCCAGTGGCATGGCAAGCCCAGGGGAACATGCCAAACGGTGTCTGTGCTGTCACTCAGGAACCGGCTGTTATCACACCACACCACCAGTAAGATTATCAGCTGCAGTGAAAGGGGAGAGAGGCAGCTGAGCCCAGGATCTGGTAATTGATTTAAAGCTTTGAGGAAGAGCATTACCTGGCAGTAATCTGCCCATGAAATCACGAAGCAGAGCGCTGCCCCAATCTGACGGTCTATCAAGCTTAGTGCTGATTAATTAAATCATCCAGCTAATCCCAGCCATGTCAGGAATTCCAGTTCGTGTTCCAGAGCACAGAGGAAACTCCAGCGTTCCCAGGTGAGGTGAAGCTCTGTCAATCCTTCGGCCACACACAGGAATCTGAGTTGGGATTTTTCTTTTGTAGAGAGACCTGGCACCCACAGACCACATGTAAACCTCAGAGCTTCCTATGTCCTTGTAGGGACCAGGCTTCAGATCCCTGTCTGAATGCCCAAGGGTCCGAAATACTCGTGGGGACCAAGTAAACCCAATCACAACTGGTTTGGAATGGGGATCACATCAAGTATGAATCAGTACGCCCCGTTCTGCAGTCAGAATGTCAGGTTTCTCTTACTGAGCTGAAAGAAAAGTATCACTTCCACATCCTGACAAACCATTTGGCAGGTGGGGAAGGGGGTTTCTCCACTGCAACAAGACATTGGTGAGGCTGCACTTCAAGTGCTGGGTCCAGTTCTGGGCTCCTCACCATCAGAAGGACACGGAGGTCCTGGAGCGAGTCCAGAGAAGGGCAGCCAGGCTGGGGAAGGGGCTGGAGGGCAAATCCTCTGAGGAGCAGCTGAGGGAGCTGGGGGTGTTCAGCCTGGAGAAGAGGAGGCTGAGGGGAGACCTTCTCCCCACCTCCCCTGCCCTGCCAGGAGGGTGCAGAGAGGTGGGCGAGGGTCTCTTCAGCCAGGGGACAGGAGATGGGACAAGGGGCAATGGGCTCAAGCTGCCCCAGGGCAGGGTCAGCTCAGCTGGGAGGGCAAAGTTCTTCCCTGGCAGAGCTGTGGGGCTGTGGCACAGGCTGCTCAGGAAGGGGCTGAGTCCCCAGCCCTGGGGGTGTTTAACAGAGGGGAGATGAGGTGCTCAGGGCTCTGGCTCAGCACAGGACAGGGATGGTTGGACTCCAGGAGCTTAAAGGGCTTTCCCAACCATGTCATTCTGTGATTCCAAGACAAATATTTTAAGGCACCTCTGAGGACAAGCAGGGATGTCCAGAGGAGTGTGGCAGCCAGGGGCAAGGAAAGCGAGCTGTCACCCAGTGCTGCACTCTGCAGTCAGGCAGCAGCCTTGGGAACGTGGAGGATCGAGGTATGAAATTCCTGAAAGCACTGACTCCATCCTGGCTCCGTGTCTGGTGAGCAGCAGGTCCCTCCACCCAGGCGATGTGGTGCTGTGCCTCCTGCCCCAGGGAACCCATCCGCAGACAGCCAGGATGCCACCACACATCGGACTCGGTGACCTTGACAGTCTTTCCCAGCCTGGATGATTCCAGGATTCCGTCCTGTGATCTCCCCAAGTGACACACTGTGGAGGAGGAGTAACTGGGCAGGGAGCAGTTCTTCATTTCAGCCTGAATTAAGAACACCCTCGATCCTCCAGCGGCGCGCTGCGCACACCACCCCCGGCACCCCATGAAGAACTGCCCGTGCCAACCTTCCCTGGGCCTTTGATTGAAAAATTCTAATTAAAACTCAGCAGCAGCCACTAAGCTAAATAAATGTGGCACCCATTGTTGCGAGCACGCAGCTCGTTGGGGTTATTTATTTGCTGGGGATTACAAGCTAGGAGAAATGGTAACGAATCATTCCTTTCATCCCAGCAGCTAATAGAGACTAATTATAACGTGACTGTCTCTGGTACAGAGCAACTGCAGGTCCCAATTATATCAAGGAAGATGAAGACAATTAGCAGCAGTGAAAGTTGTGCCCATGAAGAAGCTGGTGCATGAATCAAGTCTCGGTGGGACTCACGGGCAGTAAATAAAAAGGATGGAAGATGCAGCAAAAATCAGGTTTTCTGAAGTGGCACATACCAGCAGTGACTTTAGGCTCTCCTCATTAATTAATTACAGACCACGAACAATGGCCCTCAGCTTTGTCTTTGGCCACTGTTCCTCCTTGTCAGTAAATAATTGATCTTTCAATATATCCTGCAATAAAACCCGCATCCTATGCTGCTCCCTGCTACACAGACAGAAAACGACTCTCCATAGCTTTTCTTCACTAAACTTCTCCTAATAATGATAATATAAATCCTGATTATCACCTGCAGGCACAGCAGTCAAGTCCTCAAAGGCAGCCTCACAGCCCAGTTTGCCACAGTTAACTGGGAGCTGGGCCCGTGGAGCAGCGCATGGACTGCAGCCCCCATGGCAGGTCACATTCCCAGGTACAAAACCACCACGTTTTTACATACTGGGCTTTAAAAGACTGACAAAAGCCTCATTTCCCCCCTCCACTGTTCTCACCACTAAGGAAGACACCAGCTGGGGAGGGTCTCCAGTGAAACTGCGGTACGGCACAACATCCAAGAGGTACCAAGAGCTGCCGTGCATCCCCATGTCCTCCCAGACAGCAGGTTCTGCCAACACAGCCCCCACCTGAAAGGCTACATACAGTGTTGGGAAATCAAAGGAGCGCTGACACTGCATGGAGCAGCTCCCAGTAATGTCTCCCAGTATCTCTGCCAGTAATGGAGCAAAGGGAGTCAACGGCAACTGGTGAAACCAAATCTGTGGGAGCGACGCAGTGGAACTGACCCTGGAGCCACCAGCAAGCACAGGAGGGTCGCCAGCTCAGCCAAAATCTGGACCAAACAACGAGGCTATGGATGGCTGACCAGCATGGCGATGGAGCCAGCATGGCAAGGAGCACAGCATGGAAGTCAGGCTAGGAAAACTGCCTCTGTAAGCTGGCTCTCTTGGGAAGGATGGGACAGCAGCACCTCAGGCCAGAGATGCACCCAGGCGTGCCTTTTCACTGTGCTCTGCCCCCCTTCACGTGGATTTCTGCTGAGCAGCAGCTCTAATGGAGCCATGACTCTACCCTCTGGGAACACACAGCGTTCAGAAGGGGATGGGCAGAGTCACCCACGTTTCCACCAAACCCTTTAGCACTGGGGGGAGATTCACCACAGGGATCCTCTGCCCCTCTACAACTCAGCTGGGGAACCATGGACTATCCACCCCTGTGTACGGGCTGAGTAATGCACTGGCACTGCCTTCCTGATGTGCACCTTGGAAACCAGAGCAATAAACCACAGTGACAGCACCTGCTGGGACATGCTTTGTGCATCAAAGCTTCACCCAGTGTAGGAAGCCGGCTGCTCCCTCGCTGCGGGTGACAAGGCGGCTCTACCGCATCAGTTTTAACCCAACACCTGAAACGCCATCTCACAAGCAACCCCCATTCCAGTTACAGCTATCCAACCCTCACTGGGAGTATCCAGCCACCAAGTCTCGTTCGACATTCGAGTTAAGTAGAGGCAAATAATCACAGGGCTTCAGTTACTTGCTGCGGCCTCCAGCTTGCGCTTGTGAGGAGGGTCCTCGAGGAGCCGGTTTATGTCGCCACGGTGCTTCAGGTCCACCGGCTTCTCCCAGACTGACAGCTGCATTGTAGGGTTGAAGAAGAAGACCCGGTCATCTCCAGTCCAGACTACACACCTATTCCAAGCGATAAACTGTGCTTAGAGCATGTCCGACACACCCGCGAACACCACACCAGCCCAGGGCTGGCCTGCTGCACCCCTGCTCGCAGCGTGGGGGTGAGGCTGTGCCTGGACTGGCAACCTGCCCCTCTCTGTAGTCACAGACGTCATCTCAACACCCCAAAAAGTCTGCAGGTGAAATAATCATGGAAGGAGGGGAACCAGGCTCCCCAGGGCAGCCCAGCCAGCGCTGCTGTGCTGGAGAGGTGCAACCTGCCACAGCCAAAGTCTGACACAAAGGTTTAGATTGAATTTTAGGGGCTCTGTGTTCTAATACAATGCTGAGGGGACCAGAACATCTCTCTGATGCAGAAAGGCTGAGGGACTCGGGGCTGGTCAGCCCAGAGAAGAGAAGCCTGAGGGGGATCTTCTCACTGCTGGGAAACCCTTGAGGGGTGGGCTCAGGAGGATGGGTCAGGCTGTGTTCAGGGGTGCCCAGGGACAGGACAAGAGACCATGGGCACAAACTGGAGCAGAGAAAGTTCCACCTAACCCAGAGGAGGAACTTCTGTGCTGGGAGGGTGGCAGAGCCGTGGGCCAGGCTATCCATCCTGGATGCTGTCCTGTGCAGCTGCTCAAGGGGACCCTGCTCTCAGGGGGGTTGGATGGGATGCGCTCCAGAGGTCCCTGCCAACCCTCACCAGTCTGTGATCAAGCTCCTGTGCAAACTGCAGCTTCTTGACTTGGCCAGTTAAAATCCACACCACCCTCCATGGGCACCGAGCCCCCTGAGGCGATCCTTCACTCAATCCCTCTGTCAATAACCAGCAGAGCATCTGTCTGACACCTGCACTCTGGGAATCGCAATACAAACAAACCCCACACACACCCCAGCTTCCTCCCTTAGAATGGGAAACCGCTGGTGGCTCTGGAGCACCAGCACCTGGGAGGGACAAGTCTTGCTGTCAGAAGCTCTGCTGCTTACCCAGCATTAAATCAGAGGACAAAACTGGTTTGCAAACAAGCCTGGGCTGGGCACAAGGCTGCAGATACAGAAAATCCCTGGATTCAGTGACACAGGTGAGAGAATTAATAACTCCTTGCTTGTTGTAATGCACCAATGCTCTGGATCACACCTCAGCCTGGCCAGATGCTCAAATCCTTGGCCAGGCAGCGGCGAGGTGTGTTGTGAGCTCAGGAGACTCTGCTCCCCATGAACATGGGCCCAACAGCCCCAAGTCCCTAGAGCAGAGTGCCCGGGGGCAGGCAGAGAGCACTGCCAAACCAGGGCTCCCCAAAACCAGCCCTCCCAGAAGGAAGGACCTAAACCCAGGCACATGGAGAGGAGACACTAAACTTATTCATAGAAACAGGCTGTGGTCCCCCTTTAATCAAATATCCTAACCACAGTGTGGCCACGGGCCCAATCCTGCTCTGACACACCCCGTGTCACAGCATCTGTCCTCAGCACCAAGCACACTGCAGCACTCAACCTGCTCAGGGAGCTGGTCACACAAGATGGTCACAGAATCAGTCACAAGGTTGGAAAAGCCCTGTAAGCTCATGGAGTCCAGCCATCCCTGTCCTGTGCTGACCCAGAGCCCTGAGCACCTCATCTCCCCTCTGTTAAACACCCCCAGGGCTGGGGACTCAGCCCCCTCCCTGGGCAGCCTGTGCCACAGCCCCACAGCTCTGCCAGGGAAGAACTTTGCCCTCCCAGCTGAGCTGACCCTGCCCTGGGGCAGCTTGAGCCCATTGCCCCTTGTCCCAGCTCCTGTCCCCTGGCTGAAGAGACCCTCGCCCACCTCTCTGCACCCTCCTGGCAGGGCAGGGGAGGTGGGGAGAAGGTCTCCCCTCAGCCTCCTCTTCTCCAGGCTGAACACCCCCAGCTCCCTCAGCTGCTCCTCAGAGGATTTGCCCTCCAGCCCCTTCCCCAGCCTGGTTGCCCTTCTCTGGACTCGCTCCAGGACCTCTGTGTCCTTCTGATGGTGAGGAGCCCAGAACTGGACCCAGCACTCCAGGTGCAGCCTCACCGATACCAAATACAGGGTCAACCTGGAGCCAGCCCCAGCTGGGACCATTGATGCTGCCAGTGGTGTGTGGGGCTGTGGAAGACGTCACTTGAGAGGGGTTGTAACGTGTCTGGAGACGTGTGCTCTGTCTCTGGTGCCACGCTCACCACTCCCCTGGCCACGCACACGCCGGCAGTGCTCACTGACGCCGAGTATCACCAGGGCTCACATGCCACCACCCCGGGTTGGAAGCTCTGGGGTCCCTGGTGACGCCTCTTCCCCTTTCCATGACTAATCTCATTTGACATTTAATTTACAGTTAATGCCCTGTTCCTCACGTTACACGTCACCTGCTGCTCCCTGGTACAATACCGGCTCCAATCACCCACAGGGGACGCCTGGCAGTTTGTTCCAGCCACAGCGTAGGAACTGGAAATGCAAATGTTGTTATGTTCAGGGTTCCCTCTGGAAAACTCTACCTGAAGAGTGAGTAAGGGCACAGGATGACGACGCTAGTATTTATTTTTTTCTCTTTCCCATAAATCAGGTGAGGTTTGGTGACGTCCCTGGGGTCTTTTCTGCCATTAAAAATTATGGTCTGGCTATTTCTGACAGCTTCTTGGTGATGTCACTTCAGCTACGGGTCCTGCAGAAGCTGGGAGCCAACCCAGGGCTGGAGAGGGGCTGGTGTACACTCAGAATCTGTTGAATTATCCAGGCCTGGAGGTTGGTGGCCCTGCCTGTGGCGGGGGGGTTGGAGCTGTCTGATCCTTGGGGTCCCTTCCAACCCAGACCATTCTATGGATTCATGGTGCATATCTAGTTTCGACCTATCAGACAAATTAGAATATTGTGACTGAAGCACCCAAGCTCTATCACGAGCCATGGGCCAGCCAGACGAGATGCTGTCACCTCAGAGCAGGGGACAGCTGCCAGCATGAAGACCGTGCCCCTCCTGCCCATCCCCAGGACCAGGTGTGGGTGTATTTCCTTGCACTCAAAGGACCAGAAGCGAAAGGCCTCTCCTTGGAGATCAAACTGTCCCTGGTTTGGATGCGAGGTAGGTCACGTTGGTGGAGGCACTGGCTGCTCACTCTCCACAGAGCAGACACTGTCGGAGCTGGGGGATGCTGTGAGGTGCCCCTGGGGTGCCACTGCCTGTGGATCTTTGCAAGAACACACCGAGGAAACCAAAACCTGACTGTGGCACCGCCGGACTCACCCGGTGCCTCTGCTCCACAGCACGGAGCAGCAGCTCCCAGGAGGAGACACGATGGATGGACATCAGGTATTGATGATGCTGAATTAAGGAAGATGCCAGACTGTGCTTACAACACCATGGGACAGAACAGCACAGTAACTAATACTGGCTGATGGTTGGATCAGGCTTGGGGCACCCTGGGCTGGGGAAGGGGGTGTCCCTGCCTGTGGCAGGAGGGCACTGGGGGGCTCTGAGGGCCCTGGGGGGCTCTGAGGGCCCTTCCCACCCAAACCAGCCTGGGGCTCTGCAATATCTGCACAGCATGCTTTAGCCAAAGATCCCATAGATACAAGCCACTGAGTATAAACCAATTCTTGTATGGATAAAGGAGGTAAGAAGCCCTTCTCGACTGTTCAGGACAGAAGGTGAAGGAACATTTATCTATTCAAAACTACACAAGAGGTTTAGTGACCCAGCACACAGCTCCCTTTCACCAATACAACCCAAAACAGACCCAGTGCAGCAAGGCAGGAAGAGCCATCCCCAACGATGACATAACTAAGAGCAGAGGATCTGGCCCTAAAAGGCAAAAACATTTCTTAGGGATCCAGGAACTGCTTCTTAACACCCAGGGTACTGTATTTCCCCCCATACCAGAGCACTGACACATGTTTGACAGGGGAAACAGCACTGAGGAGCAAACAGCAGCAGGGCTGAGGGCATCTGCTTACCATGGTGATCCTGGCACTGGAGTGGATGCCACTGGCTTGTTGCCGTTCGATGTGCCATCATCCTCATTCACTAGTTTAAAAGAGTGATCCTTGAAAGACAGATAGAGATTGGTCAACAAAGCATGGGGATGCAGAAGACTCCTCTTGTTACCCAAACCTCTCCCGCCACCCTGAAGTGCACTGCCCTCTTTGCCATTCTTCCACGAGCCTCTATGGACGACCTGGAGAGCAGCCCAGATACCTGGGCAATGACAAAGCTGTCACCCACTGCTTCTCAAGCTGGAGATGCTCTTCCACACGCCCACGCTCAGGTAAGGGTTTCCCTCTCCCAGCTCTAGAGCCATTCCCATCAGCACAGGCTGTGTGGAAAGGAAAGCTTCCCTTCGCTTCACAGCAGCTCGGAGCATCACAGACTCACCAGATTGGAAAAGCCCTTTAAGCTCCTGGAGTCCAACCGTCCCTGTCCTGTGCTGACCCAGATCCCTGAGCACCTCATCTCCCCTCTGTTAAACACCCCCAGGGCTGGGGACTCAGCCCCCTCTCTGGGCAGCCTGTGCCACAGCCCCACAACTCTGCCAGGGAAGAACTTTCCCTCCCATCTGAGCTGACCCTGTATCATGCAGGTCCCTGTCCTTCATCCAGTAACAAGCTAATGAAGTTACACCCACGGAGTATTGCCTGTCCATAAGCCTCTCATGCTACCTGCTTATGCTCCCCAGTTGGGTCTACTGAAGGACCTTGCAGTTATCTGTGAGAGAGGGGCTACAGATCCCCCAGCAGTTCCATCAGTAACCCCGAGAGGTGAGGGCCATGAATATATTCCTCCTTGTGCCCAGTAGCTCACGGCACAGTGAGGTGACCCTGGCCCAGCTCCACAGGTCCCAGCCACCACTGAGCCTGAGGAAATCACAGACCCCAGTTCTTCTCTTCAGCTCCTCAGCACACAGAGTAATTTTTCCCCAGGCTGTGTCACACCTCCACACTTGCAGAAGCACATGGACCCCCCAGATTCACTTGTCCCTCAGCGTGGGGACAAAACCCACCATGAGCATCCCTCCTCTGACACCCAGACACTACAGTGACGGAGCTCCGGCAGAGCACCAAGAGAAGCCTAACAGACAGCCCTTCAGCACCAACCAGGGACCAGCACAGCTCCAGTCAGAGCACAGGCCTTCATATCAGCTCCGATTTGTGCAGCTCAGTCACTAGAGAGGGTCTGAAAGGCAGGACCCCACCACAGACCTTGTCGCCGTCGCTCTCCACGGGGGCACTCTTCCTCTCCGCACGTAAGATCAAGGTCGGGGGGCAGCGGGATCTGCCCGGTTCTTTGCTGCTATCTGTGAGGGGAGAGGATTTCTTTTAGTGTGTGATAAATACGTTCCCAACAAGCCAAAACTGGCACAGGAAAACCCAACCAGTCCCTGTGGCTCCAAGTCTCCTCTCCTGAACTCCTCCTCCTCACTCCCCCCTCATTTACACCCGTAGCTCCGTGCCCAGGACTGTATCACCCTCCTAAACCTCACACTGTTTGCTGGGACACAGCCACGTCCTTTAGAGAGAGGCTTTTATTGCACTGAGCTTTTTGTCCTGCTTTCCCTGAACCCCAGCCCATTCCCCTGGGACATGTCCTACCCCCCCAGGGCACAGCCATCCCTCGGGAGCAGCGCTTCCCCCCCAGGTTTAGTTCCATTCCCACAAGAAGCAGTTATAAGGACATGGTCCTGTCCTTTCCCAACAGCTGTCTCCATCCTGGAATGCTGAGCACCAGCAAGGGTCTCTGCCGGCTCCGGAACGCTTGCATCTCAGTGGGGAGGCCAGAGGGGACAGGAAGGACAGGCGAGAATGGCAGCAGGTATGCGACATGAGTGTCATGGTGAGAAGAAAGGCCTTTGCACAGTAAAAACACTTTAAAAGACATTCCTTTTTTAATTTGAGGGGTTTTTTTCATCATCTTGTCCTTCCTCTGCTCTTACACCACTTCCCTGGGGGGCTGAGCGATTTTTTGCATACTCCTCATTCCCACCTTGGTTTAAGAAGCAGCCAAGCTCTTCTGCTCACGTGCATGCAAACAGACTAAGGCAGGAGGAGCAAGAGAATACATTTCCCTGGCTTTACCAGTGTTAATACACATATATAGACATCCAGCAGCAGATTCCAACAACCCACTGCAGAGGTGCAATTTGGCAGGGGAGCTTCCTGCAGCTGATGCTGAAGAAACAAAACAGGAGAGAGCACCCAAACCATGCTGGAGCAGCTCCAGGAAGGTCCAACACAGGGCGTGATTGCTTTTGTCATGGCTGCTCATCACCCATCTCATCAATAACCGAAGATTGGCTTGAGGCACGGACACAGGGGTGCAGAGCAAGTGGGGAGGCTCTTGTGCAGGGGCAGCTACCCCGCTCCTGTTTGAGCCTTCACGTGGAGAGGCTCCGTGCTGCAAGTGCCCCAGGCACCCTCTCCGCTCTGCCCCAGCCCATAGCCCAGCAGGAAGGTGCAGCCCAGGGAAGGACTCTCCTGCTCTATCTTCTGCTGGGCACGGAGCAGCGCCGGCACAGTGTGCACTGTGGAACTCCAGCTGAAGGAGTTCACTAGGCACTCACACCTGACACAGACTTCCACAGCATTCTGCACAGTCAGCACATAGAGAACAAGATAGAAATAATAAAAATAATCAGATACAAGAAAAAAGAAAGCCCCTAAAGTCACTGTGCATGTCAGGAGCTGTTTATTTTTCTATCTAAAGTTTTATAACTCTTTGTGCACCGCAGATATATACACCGCTGCACAGACGCATACACAGATGTATGAGGTTGCACTTGAAGTGCATAAAATAAACTGCAGCCTGACAATTAAGGCACAGTGACTTATTTCAAAGATAATCACTCAGCTCCTTTCACCCCTGAACCTGGCAGGGTGATTACCAGAGATGTGTTCCCCACGTGCCACAGCGCTGCCGAGGATGCGCCGGAGACGGAGGATAAAGATGCCCGATGAGAGACGTTGCTGGGGCTCCACAGCAGGTAGAGAGACATGAATAATTCACAGTATGGAAAGGAAAGGTGAAGTAGCAAAATTATCTTGGGTATATCACAGATGATGTAGGTGGATGATCATAAACATCCTATTAAAAGCAGAGTTAGGAAGAGGAAAGACGGATGGGGGAAGAGGGAAGGAGGGAGGAGGAAGGAGGATTCATTCCAGAAGCAGCTATGTTAAAGACTTGGCAGCACCTTGTTTTGCAAAGGCACTTAGAGCCAAACCTCAATTAAATTCAAAGGAAGTTTAAAATGGTGATTCTAAACATTCCAGAGGATTGAATTTACTGGAAGTGTACCCGTCTAAACACTCAGCTTTTATTTGTTCCTCTGTGATCAGCTCTGTCTCCTCACCACCTCACTGCTCTTGGGAGATTAGCCCCAAATCCGTGCCTGTCTGACTCACAGTCCTCCTCCACTGCTGCTGGCTTGAGCCATACATGGGATTTCAGTGCCAGCTACATAAGTCAGGTCCAGCCCCACTCCTGCCAATGGGGACCCCACCTTCAGCCCCCCTCTGCCTGGACACTGCACTTCACCCCTGGAACCGGGTCTCCTTCCTGCTTTGCCCAGTTTCCCTGTTCCCTGCTCCCTCCTCCCTCCCACAACAACTCCCCTTGAGGAGTGGTTTTTCTCTTCTGCAATAATCTCTTCCCACTCACCCCTTTATTTTTCTGGAGCTTTGTAATGGGCACAGCAGAGTAACAAGGACAAACTCTCTGTCCCTGTACTGCACCATGGGCTGTTCACTGGTGCAGAGCTCAAGGACAAACTCCTTTCATTGCCCAGCTTTGCAGACACACAGCCAACACTCCCCAACAGATGCTCTTTGCCACGACCCTGAAAATAGTTTCTTTGTTATGGCAGGAAAAGGTGACAAACCCCCATCAGCATCTTCCCAGGCTGGCTCCCTCTGTGCATCTCCCATGTGGCTGCGTGGGCAGGAGCATCACTGAGCATCACTATGAGCATCGCTGCCCACAGAGCAGCACCAGCTCCCACCAGCACCACGCACAGCATGAGGTCCTGTTCATTCACCTCCTCCCTCCCCGAGCACAAGGCAGCTGCACACTCTTTCCCCCTGGCTTTGCATTCTCCCCCACCTCGTTTAAGCCTCTGTACTACTTCCCAGCCCCTCTCTTCAGCTCTTTCTGCACCTCTGCAAGGCTGGCCCAGGCTAAGCCAGGCTCAGAGTCAAAATCCTTCACTGACCCTTCGTTCCTCAGCTCTTTACATGTGATGCTTTTTAAATACCAAGCCCAAGCTCTCAGCACTGAACTTCAAGGCTTTTAATGGTCTAAGCTCTGCATATGTATAAAAGGATACAGAGCTCTGTGAGGGTGGTAGAGCTCCACGCTGGTACAGCACCCACTGAGAGGCAGGAAAACCAGATCTGTACTCAAGACAGGACTTCTCCAGCTTCCAGTACAAACCCCAACACCTTCCAGAAGCCAGGCACCTTGCAAAGTTTACTCCTCCTGCTCCAGAAACACAGAGAACTCTATTCCTTTCATCTGCAGAGAAAGGGATTTGGCTTTGTCGCCAGTCTGTGCCAAGCCTCACTGAACACTCCATTTTCTCCTTCCAAATAGGCACAGAAAGGCTTATCTACATCACAACATGAAAGCATGGCTGGAACACTATGAGAAAGCCTGTACGTTGGCCTAGAAGTGCCACCACAGGTGCTAGCAGCACACCATGGTGACACCAGCCTGCGTGTGCACTCTACATACCACACGTTAAGTAAGAACCATGGCTTGACATGTTGGCATGCCAGTTGTCCACCCTAGTCCTCCCTCAGAACCAACCAGCCCGGTGTCTCAGTGCTCCTGGGCTGGGCACCCCTCAGTGAATACAATTTTCATGGTCCAGGGATTTTAAGTTGGAAAAATAACCCCAAACAAAACCAACCCCAAGCCAAGAACAAGCCAACCAAAGCCCCCAGACTGGGGGGATGGTATCTTCTTCAGCCACCTCAGCTGGCGTGCTGCCACTTGCCACCCCGGCACTGGAAGGTCCCAACAGCTTTGCCAGGTCCCCAGTGTCCCCCAGCAGCTTCCCGAAGTGCAGGTTTGCTTTTTGGTAGCACTGATGTGTGAAAACACCTTTATTGGAGTAATTTGCTCTTAATTATGACTCCTACTTTGATTGGTTTTCCACTGAAGACAACGACAGCTGGTAGCAACCTACAGAAAAGAGTGGGATGTCCTCCAAGCCCTTAAAGAAAAATCCATACTACACTTGAGTGAAATTCCCATTTTTCTCTTCAATGTAGTTGGCAGCAAATCGAAGGTGACAGGAAGAGGAAGATGAAGGTATTTTGTATTTCCAAGAGAAAGCTGGAGACAAAACCATCGTGTTCATCTTATTTACATCACTTGTATGCATATGGCAGGGCAAGGACCAGTCTTACAGAATGACAGCCTCCTGACAGCACAGCCATGTGATCTAGGCAACCTACTGACCAGACATCATGCTGGCCTCGTCACCAAAAGTCACCCAGTCACCAAAAAGCTTTATATAGTGGAATCCTCCTTCAGAGAGAGGGATAAAATCAGGCTGGTTTAGCATTTCCTCCACCTCTCCTGCTTTGGACATGAAAGCAAGTCAGCACGACCCTCGGTGACTTTAAGGAGGAGTATGCTGGCCTTCCTGACTCCTAGTACTTCCTGATAAACGCCAGTTTTCTCCATGAAACGCAGCTGGGAAGGTGCATTGGGGACCCCATGGTGCCACCCAGCCAGCTGGTGCCCCTTCTCCATGGCTGCGTGTGCCCAGGTCAGGCAGAGGACCTGCCCAGTCCCAGAGCACCATCTCACCTCCATCAACAGAGCTCCTGACTTCACGACAGCAGCATTGCAAGAGGGATTTCATGGTACTAGGAGAGATATTCCCAACTTCCAACCAAAACCTGATCTCTTTCCCACCATGACTTGCAACACGTATACGTGAATTGGAACAAAGCCACAGGCCTTCCTGCAGGCCTTGGGAACAGCACAGCCCCTCCTCTCACAACAACACACACGTGCAGGTGACAGCAGATAAATGGCTTTTATCACCTGGTACAGCATCAGGCATCCTTGGAGGCTTCATGGAGCAACTGTCCCACAGCTAACCACATGGAAAGCCTGTGAATACCAAAAGCCTGGGGACACCTCAGGAACTTACCTTTCATACCGTCAAACACAAAGCTGCTGCAATTGCCAGGCTGAGTCAGCCGGGCCCGAAACACTCTGACTATGCCTGTAATTAGCTAAAGCAACACTCAAAGTTTGAGCTGAGCTGCTCAGGGTTCCCATCTCCAGGCAGCCGGGAAAACACAGCTTTGGGTGGAAGTGTGCAAATACACACATATGTTTCAGCAATAGAAGCAGCTACAGCAACATAAACACACCTGCTAATGCCTGATCCACCAAGTTGGTTGCCATGAACGTCACCGCCGGTGCAGACACAGCAGTTACCCGGGTGACTTGCGTCGGCAGCAGAGGACCCACGTGAGCATCCATTCTGGAGGCAGAACCTGCATCCAAACCATAAGGAAACCTTGTTAGTTTTGTTTCCCAGTCAGCAAAACCACCTTCTGAAAACTCGCATTTCCCCAGCCACACAGAACGCTCTTTGGACCCCCCGCAAAGCCCTTCCCTTCTCTACCCACTGGCACGGCTGAGGCCACAGGTCTGGTGTTAGTGGAGTTACTGGTCTGGTCTGGCCAGGATGCCCACCACTTCTCAGCACACAAGCATTAGTGGAAGTTTTAAACATGGTTTTCAAACCAGGACCCTGCAAGGCCACGGTGACGCCCTCAGAACCAGTTACAGCCCCGCCACTTTTCTTACTGGAGACTGAAGAGCACACCTCCAGTGCCTGCTGCTGGCCACACACTCTGCGTGTCCCACACCATCCACGGGGAATCCTTCTGCCTGTGATTTACAGCAGCAGCTTTGAGGGAATCACATCTACTCAGACATCTCACAAAGCAGAAAGATCCCTCAGCTGTCACGATAAAGCAGCGACCCAGCTCCGCTGCTAAACAATGCTCATTAACCCTTGAGAATTCATGGCCATTGCCGAATTCAAGGGCACACCCTGAGCACTAGCTGCCCACTAGCTGTGCACACACCCGACTTTCAGAAGACCCACGGCCTTGTTTCAGAGGTAAGCCCAGGGGTCCCACCAGCAGTGCCCACACTGGCCCAGGGCCAGCACCCCAACCATGCCCCAGGTGAAGGCAGACTCTGGGAACAGCACATCACATCCCGAGCTTAACCTGAGCTTCTGGATTTGTCACCCTCTCCTCTCCCTAACTGCACTGCTATTGTATTTCCTGCATTCCTTGTACCCCCGACTGCTGTCCCTGAGGGCAGGCTGGAGCTCGGGCTGTCACTGGGTTCAGGAGGATTCACCCTCCTAGCAAACGAGGATGAATTTAAAACACAGTACATTAGTTTAACCTGACACCACTTCCTGAGGAATATTTCACAAAAGGAATCGAAACACACAAACAAACACCATTTGATGAAGTGAGAAGTTCATGCTCCAATAAAGGGTTAGCGTGGCTAAAGAACCATCCCAGGAAAGGAAAGCTTTGCCAAACAGCAATCTTAGGGAAAAGCAGGAGGTGTGTGGAGCTCTGGGAGTTGGAGCCAGAGTGTCACGTTTAGTGATATGTCCTAAGGAACCTGCTGTGGCAGGGGGTTGGACCCGATGGTCTCTGGAGGCCCTCCCCAACCCCTGTGACTGTGAATGCTCACCGATGCACCTGTGTGACACCAGCCTGGCAGGAGTGAGGGCATCCCGCAGACCTTACTGGGTAAGGGTGATGTGTTAACCTCACACGCAAACGGAACACCTCAGGGAACCACAGCCCCCATCCAGGAAGGGAAAAAGAAACCAGTTTCCAAATGTGCTGACTGGAAGAACTGGGAGGACGACCGCAAGCTTTCCACATGGAAAAGGATGGTTAGTCCCCATCAGCCAGGGTGGGATGGGGGGCAGCCCCCATCAACCTCCTCAGGACTCAGCACAATGGATGAACATCCCTACTTCTTTATTTTGTGACAGTCACAAGAACCTAAGAAGCACCTTTCATATTTTTAAGGGCTTCATCCTGCAGCAGAGCCTCGCTAGGCTGAGGATTAATTAGCAGGCCGCTGTGCCGGCCCAGTGAGGTCAGGGGCGGAGAAGGGAAGGAGAGGACAGTGCCAACACTATCTTAACCTGCTGGGCCTGGCAGAGGGTTGGACAGGACAGACAACGAGCAGACTACACGTCTTGAGGCATGTGCCAAAACACACAGTGCGATGCCCCGGCTGACCCAACGGGTGAGAGCCCCCCATGGACCTGCAGTGGTCTGGAACGAAGCAAAATGGGTACCGAGAGATGCTCCTACATCCTTAGCATCACTGGAGCCAGGGAGAGGGCAGCAAGACCTCTGCAATGCACTGACTGTGCCAGCAAAGCTGCCCCATGCACGTCTCCTGAAGTCCCCTCCCCAGGATGGGATGTGGGCTCCGGGGAGGCAGCGGGGGGATGAACCACTGAGGGCAGGAAAGGCCCCAGGAAAGGAAATACTATGATTTCCTTTTTTTTTTTTTGACATTAAGTCAGGAAAAGAGAAATTCCTGCAAGACATGATCAGCAGCAGGATAAAGAAATTACCCTGCAAGGTCCCATGATAAATATAATCCCTATTTGCTCTGAAGAAAGGATGATAAATAAAGTGTTTATGAAGAGGAGCAGGTCAGCTTGTTATGCTACCTACAGCACAGTAACGTTACTGGAGGCACTCGTAACTCGGCCATCTCTAACAAGACACTGAACCATTTTCCAGCTCCAGACGATGTTTGGACCTCAGGCAACGACAGTTTCCTTTTTTTCCTGCTTCTGTCAGAGCCCCTGGCAAAACTATTAACTTTGATGAGCTCTCTGGATACACAGAAATGCCGAGGAACCATCAATTCCAACACTGAAGTCGAAGGTGCCTCCAATTACAGGGAGCAGCCCACGCGACAGCAGACTCACAACGGCCCCTCCAGTTTCCTGGGGATGCCCAGCAGGACCCACACAGGAGCGGACTGAAATTCAGGTCTCCATATCCTTGGAGACCATTCCTTGAGCTAGGATTTCCATCTGTAACTTAGCTGCGTGTTACTATGCAATTAATCCCATGGCTAACAGTCTACAGAGCGAGGAGGATCTTTGACTTTTCAAATTAATTTTAATGGCAACAAAAAGGACACTTCCATCCTATGGCTTCCAGGGTCACCAGAGACAGGCTGAAGTGGTGCTTCATCATCTGCCTCCTGATTCTGGTGAGCTACGGGCACGCCACTGCCTCGCTGCCTCCCACAACATGCTCGGTAAGGGCCAGGCAGCATTTCTGAGATCACCCAAAGTTCCTTAAAGACAAAACCAAAACAAAAGCACACTGGAGAAGAGGAGCATGGCTGGGAATCCCCACCTTGTCCTTTTCCACTGTTAAATTCACAAGGGAGGTGAGGAAAGGGCCACACTGACAGATGTGGACCCCTGCCACCCAAGGGGCTCAGCCCAGGCATCCCCCTTACAGCATGCACATGGATTGTGGTACCGGGCAACTCTCTGCGCCCAAAGTTGGAGTAACTTTCCCAATGTGCTTAATGATCTCCCTGCAGTTAGATACACAGCCCCTGAGACGAGCTCTGCTCACTCTGTCACCCCAGCATACGCTGTGCCTGGCTTCCCATTATATAATTCCAACTTCTTGATGTTGATTTATCACCACATCCCACGACCATAAAATTACCAGTGCATCTCTTGATGCGATGGAAGCAATTAGCTCCCAGCTTCCATCCAGGCTGCAGTCGTGCACATACACATATCCACACGCAGCTCTCATCTCACACATGCAGATCGAGTTCAAGTGCTTGGTTTAATTCCATCTGATGCTCACCAAATCAGCTGAATGATTTAAGGCGATCATAACCTTTAAGGAATAAATATTTATGCTCGCCAGCTCTCGGTGCTCACAAAAAGCTGCCTTTGCAATAGATGGAGGTGGAATACAAATAAAGCCCGTGGATGGAGTTTAATGTCACCAGGCAATATAAGCTCCCTGAGCCAAACATCACCTGGGCTGGAATCAGCCCTAAACACGAACTGTAAAGAACCCAACATCAGCCCACACGTACTCTGGGCACTTCATGGTTAAGTTCAGGCAAATTTTACTGCGAAGCTTCACGGAGGAGGGGGAGGATTAAGCTGATCTATGAAGTTTCTGAGGATCGTTGGAGCCAAGGAGCCCTGAGCAGCCAACCGTGCAGCCTGAGAACATCTGGCTGGCGTTAGGGTTTCAGTGCAGATGCATATCACTGCCACCCCCCAAGAGAAGCCACCTGCCCCTCAGCTTAACACCAGCACAGGCACTGGAAGGACAGAGGAGGACACCAGCAGATGAGTGGAAGGTTCAGACATCTGAAGATCCTCTTGTGAGTGATACGCTGCCCTGATTTGCATCCTTAATGACCAGGCGCTGATTTGCATGTCTGGCAGTTGAAGCTGGAGGGGTGCGCTAGGGTGACCGAGTCTCTGCTGCCAGGGGGTCCCCTGCACTCTGCGTGTGCACGGGAGCCTGGGGGTTCCACGTGCCCACCCCCCAGCTCTCCGGTCCTGCGCTGCCAAGCCCCACCTCAGGAATGGCTGCACATCACCAGGAGCAGAGCTGATGGACCACACTGGGTGCAGCTCCTGTGCTGGAGTCAATCCCCAGCGCAGCAAAGCCTCTGCAGCAAAACCCTTCCCACTCCAACGGCAGCATCCCGGCAGGAAGACCTCTGCCCTCGGGCAATGACAGCTCAGGGACACCACATCCCAGGGCTGCTCTGGCCCAACTGGGGAGGGTCAGAATGGGCAACCCCATCATGTCTGAACCAGCCTTTTTGCACTGTTGCTTAAGAACCAGGAAAATGGGGAACTCTCCATCACACAGCGGTGCGGCAGTGCCTCCCCTGCGGCAGGAATCACCATCCCCAGGAGTCAAACCACATTCGACAGTAGCTTTCTCCCAGAACAGACCAGCAACTTTTCCACCCTTGTTATTGCTAGCAAATAGTTTTTAAAAGCTATACCTTTTCTTACCACACACCATACGGACAGCTCAGTGATGCCACTTCCCTCCCCCACTTGCTCATGGCCAAAACAGACCTCAGGAGAGGCAGTGGATACAGCACTGACACCTGTGACCCGCCTGGCAGGGGCAGGACAGATTTTCAGGGCAAAACTGTTCTTTATGAATGTTTACACCGAGGCTCAGCAGACCTGTGGTCCCTCATCATTCTGCAGCACAGCATAAGGACGTTAAGGGGAGACACATGGCCCACAGCAAAATAACCCAGCGTCTGTCCTGGATCACACCTTGGCTGGCTACAGCCACAGAGGTTTCCTGCTCCTGCTGTAAAGTTTCAATCCTTAACTTTTCTGATTAAGCCACAGCACTGCCAACGTTACCTTAAGTGTTGGGTGAGGGATGAAGCGCAGTTCTCCTCCCTGTGACTCGCAGAGCCTCTCACAGTGCTGCACACCCCAGCACGGGGGCTGGGTAATTTAACATTCCTGTTGGAAACAGCCACAGCACGGGCTTAATCCGATCCCCAGCGAAGTCAGCACAAGTCTCTGTGGAGGCTTAAGGGCACCGCATCATGCTCCCCAAAGCAGAGCTTCTCCTCCTGCCAGGCGCTGCCCCTCGCAGAGGTTCTCTTTGTGCCACGGGACAAGAGCTCAGCGCGTTATCGCCCAGCACAGCTTGCCACCCGCCCGTATCCTCACTCCATGTGTCTCAGAACCTGGCTTTCTTTGCAGCTTTGTAAGGCTGCCTCACCAACAGCACCAGCTGCAAGAGCACGATGTGCTGGGGCGATGGCAGCGGCACCGGGCACAGCGCCCACGGCACCGACGCGGCGGGGCAGTCGAAATGCTCCTTTGGTGAGGAACCCACAGGGAAACAGGAGCCTGTGTTTCCCATGGAGAAGGGGAGGAGGGATGGTGGCTGGCAGCACCGCTCTCCGTGTGCTCAGGGTGCTCCTGATGCCTCCACCTGCTCCTGCAGCGACCGGTTTCCCCAGACCAAGTTGCAGGCAGGAGCTGCAGCAACCCTGTTCGTCCACCTGCCCAGCAAAGTACAACCAATGGCTGTTCCCAGACAGCTCCACCCAACCACAGCCATGGCCACAGCGTTCCACATGGACACCAGCCACTGGGCACGGTGAGGATCAGGATGCTCCAGCGACGGCCCAGTCTGCCCCACCACCCTGCTCAGCAGCCATGCTGAGGTCCTCATTCCCAGGGCCAAATGCAGTCATACACCTGAAAACACCCCTATCCCAGTCATCCTCTTCTCTCACCTCTCATGATGTACTGCAGATTTCCTGTAGTTCCATGACCACCACGTTTAACAGATGCACTCTCTGGGTACCGTGGGCTCTAGCCAGTGACAGAGGAGCAATACACCTCAGGCATCCTTGAGAAGAAAAGCCTCTTTTGTTTTCCCTGACATAATCCAGCCACAAATAGTTTCTTAACAACCCCACAAGCTCAAACTCTGCCTCTCCACCCTGCCAGTTACAAGGAATATGGCGCAGAAGTGAACCATCACCCTTCCTCACCAAGGGCACGACCCCCATCCAAGCCCTTGGTGAGAATACCAACCAGCTCATCCCAGTGAAGGGCCCCAAGGCAAGCAGGCCAGGTCACTCCATGAAAACCACATCCAAAACCTCCTCGGGCCGTCACTGACTGAGGCACCTTCTTGGAATTACAAGTCATCTGACTGACTTCAAGACCAAGTAACTCCCAGAGCAACCCAGCACGTTCCCCCAGCCAGGACCTGCAGATCCCAACCACCCACCCTGGATGCTGCTGACACAAACCAGATCCCTCCCCAATCATATTCCAGTTCCCTTAGCTGGCACACCTCTAGATTCCCTCCTAGCCAAAAAAAGAAAACCCAGAGAAGAACTAATCCTCCTGTTGTTTGTCACTAATAACCATCTGCCTGTGTTATCTGCTTGTCAAATCCTGACCCACCAGTAAGAGAAAGGAAAGAAAATAAGGGATAATTATTTTGATGAAGATGAAATGACAGCAAACATGTCTGCAATCACATCAAATAACAGAAACACAAATAATTCCAAGAGGGGAGGAGTTGCCTGGGACAAGGAGGAGCTGTGCAGGGGGGTCCTGCAGCCCCCTCCCAGGTGGAACTAAGTGGTCCAGAGCAGGGATCCATCTCCATCGTTCCCAGTTATGCCAAGCATGGGTGGCAGCTCCAGAGAGAAAGCAGGGCACCAAAATGGCATCTTCTGGGCCAACACTGCAACGGGGAGAGGAAACACCCCTCAAGCACAGTGCCCCAGCACCTGCTGTGCAGGAGGGCAACTGAGGAAAGGAGGTGAGATGCTGCTGACAAGCGATGCCCTCTCCCAAGGAGTGCTGCTACAGGACCCACTCCCTGCTGCCAGGCCAGGCTCCGATGGCTGTCCCATCACCGGAGCAAAGCACGGGAGCAGCTCTGCTCTGCAGCCCCAGCCTCTGGGGGGGCAGCTGGGAGCCCCCACCCCAGGGACTGCAGGATGGCACCAGCCTGCCCCAGGTGCCCTTCAAATGACTTAATTGCCTGACTGTAACAGCGAAGCACCTTCCTTCAAAACCACTCCCAGGGTGGTTTAAGAGCAGAACAAACTCGTCCCAGCGAGCCCTCTCCCCCTCCTGCACCCTGCCCATTTCAGAAGACACCCCTGCCCCGTTTTATAGCCCCACAGCAGGTGAATTAGTTTCTTTTCTTGCTTGGGGTGATGAGCCCCACTCTGGTCCCTGCTCTCACCCAGGGGGGCACAGCAGCTTTGCCTTCCTCCACCTGCCCGGGGAGCCTGGAATCCACACAAGCACACGCTTTGCTCAGTGACAGCAGCTTCCTGCAGCACAGCTGGTCTCAGGGGTGGGAAAACGGCCTATCTGCTTCCTTTCCTGTAACATTTGAATTCAGCCCCTTGCCTTGTTCCTGGAATACGGGTGTTTTAATTCCTCAGCTTTCTCAGAAGTTTCACCCTTGCCTGTTTGTGTGGATGCTCGTTACGTCTTCACTTCCTAGAGACAGGGAGAATTTTCAGTGCTACAAAGCCCAAGAATGTAATTTTCAGAAGTGTGCCCGTGCCCAAAGAGCAGAAAACCCATTAACAGTGTAATTGTGTTGACTTTCAAGTCACTGCTGCACCGCTGAAAGCCCCACGCTCAATAAGCAGCCCAGCAGGCAACCCAGGGTACGCTGGCTTCCGAGGCGAGCGCGAGCTGCAGTGAGTCTTTTTTACATCCAAATTGAAATGTAATGAGAACATATTAACAAAGAGTATTAAATATTCAGTGGCCTGGCTCTGCTTGGGAAAGGCTTTCCCCTAACGCTTCCAGAGGGACCTGAGGAGCGATGCTGATGTGAGACAGGCTCCAGGCTTCACCCCTCTGATAGCACTTTGAGGAATTCCACTGCTGCTCAGAGAAACCACCACCCGACCAACCACCACCCACCACGCCTGAGGACAACCTACACCTAAGAAATAAAGCCCAAATAGTGACTCTCAACACCCAAAGAGCTGACCCCACAATGGCAGGCAGAGCTGCCGTGTCCTTTGGGGCCAACACCTACCAGAGCAGCCATTCAGGGAGCAGAGCTCATCACTAGCCAACCTGCTGTCCATCCCATTTCTCACTGGCCACGGTCCTGAATGTGCACAGAGAGAGTGTGCCGTGCAACCCATGAGCAGGGAAAGGCTGGTGACAAGCTCATCACACCTTCCCTCACGATGCACGGGTCACAACGTGGCCCAACATCTTCCTGGGTTCTGTTTCTAGCTTAAATCCTTCTATCAACCTTGGTAGATCTTCAGGGATAATTGTGTCCTCTTGGTTCTGCAGCAGGGGCTTGGCTGTTAAAAACCTTCCTGTGAAACCTCAGGAGCTTCTTGGATTGCTCTGATTACATGTAGCCAACTGATGGACGATCTGGGAAGCAGAAGGTGGGTTATTCTTTAGAAATTACATCACTTTACTGGCTAGGCTTAACTCCTCTTGCCTAGCTGATTTGAAAAGATGCTATGAAGGTCCCTTACCTACTTGGTAACTAGAAGATAAACCCTGCAGTATAATGGGAACAAGCCCAATGTGAGCAGATCACCAGTTTCTAGAATAAAAGTGTACAAGCACTTTCAACTAGTCCTGCATTTGTGGTTGCTGGACAAAGCAAAGTGGCAGTGAGTCCTGGTGTAGTATCAAAGGAACATGTAAAAAACCCAAATGCTCTCATGGCAAAGAGACATTCCAGACAAATTAGGCCTTTGCAGGTGCAGACACTGTGACAGCTCAGGGGGTAAGGTGTCTCTGCTCAGTGGTCTACATCCCCTGGTCACTACGCTGCCTGCCTGATCTGACAGAATCCCCCTCACCACCCGAGCCTGAGGCATCAAGAGGGATTTGATAGCAGGAGCCAGACACAGCCCTTGTCTGGTGTGAGGAATGTGTGTAATACCCTGCCACAGGCAGCTCTGGAGTCAGGAGTCAACTACTGGGAATGAAAATCCACCACACGATGCTGCAGGGACCCACAGCTTGCTGATAAAAGCCACTGGCAACAGCAGGCCTTCAGCTCGATCCCGCCGTCTCTCCAACGTCTGCTGGGGGATTTGGACTTGAACTGGGGAAAAGACACAGGGCTGAAGTTCAAACTCTTGAACAAGAAGATAATAACCTGAAGAACTGTGTAACTAGGATGGAGTAGGTCAGGCAAGAAGCACCAGAAGGACCCCACTACACAACGCAAACTGGACCCAGCAGAGAAATGCAGCTTTTTTGCTGGTGAGGAAGGTGACAAGCAGGATGGCTCAGTCTTCAAGAAACAGAATAAACCCATACATAGAATCACAGGCTGCTTTGGGTTGGAAGGGACCTCAAAGCCCATCTAGTTCCACCCCCCTGCCATGGGCAGGGACACCCTCACTGGCCCAGGGTGCCCAAAGCCCCATCCAACCCAGCTCTGAACCCTGCCAGGGATCCAGGGGCTCCCACAGCCTCTCTGGGCACCCTGTGCCAGGGCCTCCCCACCCTCAGAGGGAAGAATTCCTTCCTCACCTCTAACCTAACCCTGCCCTCGTTCAGCTCAAAGCCATCACCCCTGTCCTGTCCCTGCCCTCCCTGGTGAGCAGCCCCTCTCCATGTTCCTGTAGGACCCCTTGAAGTGTTGGCACACAGCAATTAGCTCTCCCCAGAGCTTCTCTTCTCCAGGCTGAACCAGCCCAGCCCTCCCAGACTGGCTATGTAGAAGAGGTGCTCCAGCCCCTTGAGCACGTGGTCCAGCTCTTTCATCAGTGGGTATCCCTTTGGAGGAAATCAAGGCTCCTGGATTCCCCTATCCAGACACAAACAAGCCTTTGAGTTTTGGCAGCATCACTGCTGCTGGCAGAGTTACCCTGGTTCCTTCGCCAACCTGACTCAGTGTCCAGGTTTCTTGCAGGTTGATTTCTGAGTTTTCCTATTTGTAAATTACAAAATTAAAAAAGAAAAAGGGAATTGTTGTGAAGATCTGTTTTGCTACTGTGTGGAGAGCAACCAAAACAACCCATTCGATGACCTGGGATGGGAGATAGAAGAATGGCACTGAGAAGGAGGGGTGAAGGGTAATACTGAAACCAACGGGTGCTTCCAGAAGGGAACAGCTCTCAGAGGGTCACGGGCCCTCCTGGCACAGACATGAGGGGCTCCAGGGCATCACAGCACCCTGGGAAGAGCACTGCCTGCGTGATCCATTTCGACACAGGAATTTTGGGGGTGTGTTAGTGAAAAAGGGACAGTGTAGAAGCTCAGCCACCTCACTGCTATTCCATCAGGTTAATAAACTGCGTGATAAGGAGGTCAGAAAATGAGTACAGGACTTTCACTCTTTGGCTAAATGGGAGTAGTGAGACTCACCCACCTGCAGACAGACAGACAGACACACATATGCACACACATATATAACTGCACAGCTGAATGACAATATGCTGAACCATCACCCACTTTTCTAGAGGATACACCCATTTTTCCACCTTTAGACCAGAATTCAGGTGATCAGCACAGTACAATCATTGCATTAACATGAAATAACCCAATTCCCACTTCTTCGTTACAGTAGTTTGACTCATCTGAGCTGACCCTGCCCTGGCACAGCTTGAGCCCACTGCCCCTTGTCCCATCTCCTGTCCCCTGCCTTAAGAGACCCTCGCCCACCTCTCTGCACCCTCCTGGCAGGGCAGGGGAGGTGGGGAGAAGGTCTCCCCTCAGCCTCACAGCTGGCCCTGGCTGAGAGGCAGGAGGGAAAAGGCTCCAGAAAAGAGAGAGGAAGGGGGAAATAGCAAAAAGGGAAGTGCTCTACCCACCAGGAACAAACCCTCCTCTGCAGCACAGTGAGTGCCTTCTTGGAGCCCAAGATGCCACCAGAAACCATGAGGAAGAGCCTGGACATCTCAGCCCCCACGAGCTGAGCTGGGGGTTAAACGAACTCCGCTGCGGGGCCGGGTGGCCAGACCGAAGTTCCCTCATGCTTCCAAGAATGGTATGAGCTCAGCACCGTGTATTAATTAAATGAACTCCTGTAACACGCCTTGGGAACACATGGCCAGCACCAACAATGGGCAGAGGACACTACACAGCAGTACCCCTCCAGCCAGCAGCCATGGGACAGCCACCTGTGACCACAGCCCTCTAAGCCTGGAGAACACCATCCTCCAGAGAGCAAACAAAAGGCTAATTCAGAACAGAAATCCCACCATCTCCACTGCCCCAGCACAATCACCTCTGCCTGCAGTAAGCAGAGGTACCTGCCAGGCGTGGCCGAGGCCGGAGGTGGGTTTGTGCCCCACACAGAGGCATCCGCGCGCTGGTGAGAAGCGGGTGGCACCCAGGGGCTTTAGCCCATGGGACCTGCAAAGCCTGTGGAATTCAATCATTCTCTGGATTTATCATCAAAACAGGCCGTGTGTGAAGCGAAACCAAGCTCCTCTGCTCACTCAGGAAGAAAAGCTACCAAAACTGTATGCCCTTTTGTTATGCACACAGCCTCTCTGCTGTGCTTCGGTTCAGTAGCTGGTAGGAGCATCACCACCCCTCAACAGCGACACCGTGTCCACTGTCACTCCTGCAGCGACTTCCCGAACGTACGAAGGAGGGATCCATCTCCAGCCCAAGCTCCACAGCTGCTGATGACAGGGTGGATGCTGCCCAAGCCGCCCCACAGCCACCAGTCCCCTTCCAGCTGTGCTGGGTTGCAAAGACCCAACCCTGCTGCTGCGCCAGGCAAACACTCAGCGTTGTCATCCTTGCCCTCTCCATCCCTTCCACTCGCCTTCACCATCCTCCCACTCACAAGCTGCTCCTTGGGGGCTCTGCACCCTCTGTGCCGATTGCCCACACCAGGACCTGCCTGGAAAGCAGCCTCATGCTGAACTCTCCTCTATTCTGCCATCCCCTCTCACAGATCCAGAGCTGGCCCGGCACGCTCTCCACATGGAATTATTTATTGGTATTTAAAATAACACCATTATTAACACTGGGACTAAAGTATCAATAATTGAAATTTTTCCGGATTCTCACTCTCAAGATGACTGCTCCCAATTCCCCTTCAGGAGGGACATGATTGTGGCATTACCATTTCGCTCTCCAGCAGAACACAAATGAGCTGTAACTGATGGCTGGGAAGCGGCAGTTGAGCCGCTGCGCTTTGCGAGCCGGGCTCCTCTGTGCTTCCAGGGACACACGTCTCCATCTCCTCCGAGACCATCTCAGGCACCCCCGGCTCCTGCTGCCTTACAGAGCCCAACGCTGTCCCCTCCAACAGCAAGAGCAATGAGTATTAGATTTTCAGCAAGTTTCTCAGTGCAGTAGCACCTCACCCAGGTGGCCTCCCGAGGCAAGGAACAGGACAGCCAGCATCGGACCGAAGGCTCCTTTTGAATGACTCCCACCACCCCTGACTTGGAGGAGACATGCATGAGCACAACTGAGGTGTTCAAGGCCAGGTTGGATGGGGCCCTGGGCAACCTTGTGTAGCTCCAGGCCTGGAGGTTGGTGGCCCTGCCTGTGGCAGGGGGCTGGAGCTCTGACCCCCTTGGGGTCCCTCCCAACCCAGACCAGGCTGGGATTCTATGATTACTAAAAATAACTAAATAACTAAGGAGAGAGCATTCATCCCTTCGCCTCCTCACAGCCATCGTGCCTAAGCAAGCGTCACTCCTGATGCATCTCTCACCTTTCACACAGCTCTAACTCCCTCCTGGGTACTGCTCTCACCGTTCCTACACCACTCCTGGCAGGTGCCATGGCACAGCTCACAGGACAGCTTTGTGTCGCCGTACCCTGAGTTATTCTGCATTAAGCCCCAGCAGTATTAAGCCTCAGCAACGCACATCCAGCTCCTAATGGCTTAATTGCACAGATAAATTCCAGGGAACAGCAGCAGCCACCACAGCAGCGCGTTCCTTCAGCTCTGATTTAACACTCAGCATCGCCAGCAGTAACTCTCGCCCGGCGCCTGTTCCTGGAGGGGAGCAGCCTAACGACTCACTTCTTGGAACTACTGTGCTCCCCTTGCAAGATCTGATTCTTTATTTCAGTCAATTTGGGGTTTTTCTTCCAGACTAATGCTCTGCTTGCAGCACACGAAGGTTAGCTGAGACTCTGAGCCATGGAAACCTCAGTTCCCTTTGTGTCTGCAAAGGGAATGACACGAAGCAGGAGAATCCCATATTGAGAAGTCTTTTGGTGGGGGGAAGGGGGTCTCATGTAGCCAGGGAGGAGGAGGTGCAATGATATGAAAGGCAGTATTTGAGCCAAGGTACGAAACAGGCTGACACATGGCACTGCCCCAGGAGCATGCTTTGGGAACGTCTGCAGGCAGGTGAGCATCTCAGGAGGAAAAGGAGACCTTGTCCTTGTGGATCCCAGGGAATTAGCCCTTAGAGCAGCAAGCAAGACCCAAAAGACCCCCCTCCCAGTCCCCATTACAGCCCTTCTGTGAGACAGAGGGAGCTACACATCCCACAGAGGGACTCCCAGCCTCCCGGGACACACACGATGATGCTGAGGGTTGCCCAGCAAAGCCAAACCACTGCAAAGCAGGGAAGGGCAGAACCAGGATGTACAGTGCACTTCACAGTCACAGAACTGGAGGGGTGGGAAGGGCCCTCCAGAGCCCATAGGGTCCCACCCCCTGCCAGAGCAGGGTCCCTAGGACAGGGCACACAGGTCGGTGTCCAGACTGGGCTGGAATCTCTCCAGAGAAGGAGACTCCACACCCCCTGGGCAGCCTGTCCCAGGGCTCCCTCACCCTCACTGGGAAGAAGTTCTTCCCCACATTGGGGGGGAACTCCCTGTGCTCCAACTTGAGGCCATTGCCCCTTGTCCTGTCCCCACAGACACTGAGCAGAGGCTGCCCATGTCCCCCTGTGTGCCACCCTTCAGCTATTGATCCCCATTGATCAGACCCCCTCTCAGTCTCTTCTCTCCAGGCTGAGCAGTCCAAGCTCACTCAGCCTTTCCTCCCAGGGGAGATGCTCCAGGCCCTTCATCCCCTTCATAGCCTCCTCTGGACTCTCTCCAGGAGATCCCTGGCTTTTCTATCCCAGGGAGCCAGCCACTCTCCACACGACAGGGCTGCACCATGGCCCATCCAGCTGGGACAGGGTGGAACGTCACCCCTTTAGTGCCCGTGCTCCCCACAGGGAGAGTGGCTGACTGCTGCAGCAGGACTGACCAAGCATCGCAGCAGCACCAGCTCAGGCCTGCACCACTCACCCATCTCTTGGACTGGAAAAACACACCCCACAGGTATTTTAACAGTGTAAATGCTATTACTAACACATCAGATCCAATTTGAACTCTCTCTGCAGCAGTACACTGGCATTGTTCAAAGGAAAAAACCCTGCTACTTGTTTTAACAAGCAGTTAAACACAGAGTAAATTAAGTCTGACTTTCCTGACATTTACCAAGCAAACAGTTGGGTATGAATGAAAGGATTTGGGTTGTTTGTCTTTGCTAACTACTACATGAAATATTTAATTAAGTTTTTGCTATTGTCAGTATTTGATATTACCTTCAAGACACTGAAGCAGCTTCTTCTGTTTCCCACCAGAGAAAACAGCAGTTCATCCAAGAAGACAGCATAAATGAGGCAAGACTAATTTGTAACTGGTACCAGTTTGGCCGTAGGATTCTCGTAAGAGAAGAAGATGAAGTGCCACAGCAGTACATTCCCTCTGCAAGTGTATTTTTATCCTGCCAGAAGACCTTGCTTTCTACTCCTGGTTAGTCACATCAACGATATTCCAGGCTAAGGAGGATGAGGGATGTCCTTTCCCACAGATCTGTAAGACAGGCTCCTACAGACATCACCCCAATGCCTTGGAAATGGCAGTGGCTTTGTACACCCTGTCTGCACTGCAGAATCACAGCATCCCAGACTGGTGGGGGTTGGCAGGGACCACTGGAGATCACCCTGTCCAACCTCCCCGAGAGCAGGGCCCCTCGAGCAGGCTGCACAGGACAGTGTCCAGCATCATGGGGTTGGAACATCTCCAGAGATGGAGACTCCCCAACCTCTCTGGGCAGCCTGGCCCAGGGCTCTGCCTCCCCCCCAGCACAGAAGTTCCTCCTCAGGGTCAGGGGGAACTTCCTCTGCTCCAGTTTGTGCCCACGGCCCCTTGTCCTGTCCCTGGGTCCCCCTGAACACAGACTGACCCATCCACCTAGGCCCACTCCTCAAGGGCTTCCCAGCACTAAGAAGATCCCCCTCAGTCTTCTCTTCTCCGGGCTGAGCAGCTCCAAGTCCCTCAGCCTTTCTGCTTCAGAGAGATGTCCTGCTGCCCTCAGCATCTCCACAGCCCTTTGCTGTCCCCTCTCCAGGAGCTCCCCATCCTTCCTGCCTCGGGGAGCCCAGCCCTGCACGGGATATTCCAGATCACGAACCACAGAGCCAGTTTGGTCCACCCACATTACTGCACCAGTAAATGTTCCATGATTTACTTCATTTTTCAGTGGAGATGCTGTGCAAGATTCATGATTCAGAGCCCTGGGACAGGCTGCCCAGGGGGTGTGGAGTCTCCTTCTCTGGAGAGATTCCAGCCCCGTCTGGACACTGACCTGTGTGCCCTGTCCTAGGGACCCTGCTTTGGCAGGGGGTTGGACCCCAGGGGCTCTGGAGGCCCCTTCCAACCCCTACAATTCTGTGAGTCTGTGATATCAAAAAGTTCTCTCTGCTCTGTGTCTCCTTCCCATGCAGCCCATCTGCATCCCAAGCCCCTCTCCCATGAATGCCAGTCAGGCCACTCAGAATTCACAGCTGAATTCTCCCACCAACACCACGGTCCATCCCTGGAGCCACCATCCCTTTCCCATCTGGGCACCTGCAGCCTCCAGCAGTGCTTTACTGCCCAGCAGCCACAGAAAACTGGTACCCAGTTAACTGGGATCCCTGGTGCTACTTCCCTCAGAAGCCCACTGTACACACAAGCCTCCCTTGCGTGTGCCAGCACGGAAACCAAACCGAGATGTAATGTTATGCTGAATATTAGCTGGAGCAGGAAGTTATCACTTTAATAACTATAAACATTCATTTGCTTGCTTCGTTACACAGCATTAAAGCCGGGCAGTTCATTTACAAGGAGCTTGTTAGAACTACTCAGTATTCAAAGCCAGGCGTGTGGTACTGCGAGACACGCAGGACACCCAGGAAGGGGGAGGGAAAGCTTCCTGAGGAGCTGACTATCCCATTTCTGGATGGAATTGCTGGGATTGCCACTTGGATTGTCCAAAATCGTTCTTTATTGCTTATCTCCAACCTAGGAACTCCTGTACACGTTACAGCCAGGTGATCTTAGATAACAAATGCCCAAGGAAAATTAACTGAGAGAATCACCTTAACGATGGGAACGAGAACTTGGGGGCCCTGCAGAGGCACCGGCAGAGGGGGAGCGCTGGAGTGGAGAGCCCAGCACAGCACCAGATCTCCCACCATTTACTCACTGGGTGTCATTTGTTTTGCCTTAACAAGATTAATTAACAAAAAAGAGAAGCATTGGCAGTCTCTGCAGAGGCTGGACAAATGTAGCTCGGTGTTTAACACCGGTTCCATTGCCAGGATGCCCAGAGCCACTCTCCTCCAGCCTCGCTGGCCAGCCCAGGCCCTTGAGCAGAACAAACTGGAAAGCTCTAAAGATCCTACCCAGAGAGCTCTGGACATGTCTAACCCCCCTCCTCAATTTTGTCATGTTCTTTTCCCAGAAAAACAAAAATGCCACCTCGCCCCACTCATTCCCTGGTCAGGCCCCACCTGGAGTGTTGTGTCCAGGTCTGGGCTCCCTGGGATAGAAAAGCCAGGGATCTCCTGGAGAGAGTCCAGAGGAGCTACGGAGATGCTGAAGGGCCTGGAGCATCTCCCCTGTGAGGAAAGGCTGAGTGAGCTGGGGCTGTTCAGCCTGGAGAGAAGAGACTGAGAGGGGATCTGATCAATGGGGATCAATAGCTGAAGGGTGGCACACAGGGGGACATGGGCAGCCTCTGCTCAGTGTCTGTGGGGACAGGACAAGGGGTGATGGGCTCAAGTTGGAGCACAGGGAGTTCCCCCCCAATGTGGGGAAGAACTTCTTCCCAGTGAGGGTGAGGGAGCCCTGGGACAGGCTGCCCAGGGGGTGTGGAGTCTCCTTCTCTGGAGAGATTCCAGCCCCGTCTGGACACCGACCTGTGTGCCCTGTCCTAGGGACCCTGCTTTGGCAGGGGGTTGGACCCCACGGGCTCTGGAGGGCCCTTCCAGCTCCTACAATTCTGTGAGCCTGTGATGCTGTGATTCAGCCTCACCTCCAGCAGCTGCAAGGAGCTGGGGAGGGAAGATGCTGAGCTGAGCTCCAGGCTTTCCCAGGAGCGTCCCCGGTGCCTCCCCTGGAGCTGTGCTGAGCCCTCGCTCAGCGCGGTGTCCGCTCAGGGACGGGCATGGCTGCGGAGGGGAGGCTGCTGCTTCCAACAGCCACTATAAAAATCATCACCAAACGAGTCTGGTATCAGCAGAGCTCACTAACGAACAGGCTGACAGGCACATGAAGGAGCATGCAGAAGGCGCTGGCGCCCAGAGCTGCTTTCAACATGTACTGCTGCTTGGCCGTTACAGCACTGATAGGAAAAATACTTAGTCACTTCCCAGCTGTTCTGTGGCAGGCTAAAACATTCCATTTAAACCATTAAATAATTCTGAAAGCAAGGGGAACAGGTGGCAAATGGTTTGTGTGGCAGATGGTGCCTTTTTTAATATTTGTACTCGCTGCTAATTCCCCGAGCCCGTCTCACAGAGTGGTACCTGGTACTGCCTCCCGCAGCGGGAGGGAGCTGGTCTGAGGGGAAGGGAGTAAATGCCCCCATTCTTAATACAGGAGCCATAAAGGCAGCATTAGAGATCACTGGATAACCCATACCTGAATTACCCCCTGTAACTGTTTAAATTCCTGAAGTTTATTGCATTTTGGGTTGTTATTTTTAAAGACAGAGCCTTATTCAGTGCCGTGGCTGGAGTGTGCTGGGGAATTCAGCAAATTCAAATTTTCTCTTTACCAGCAGCACAAATAAGCAGGAAGATGCAGCTCAGAGCGCCCAGTCCCTGACTCTCTACCACCAGCTCCTGCTTAGCCTTTCTGTTAAACCTGGCACAAACCCCAAGTTACCAGCAAGGCTGACATTAAATATTTACAGGAAGGTTTTGCCTGGTGAGGCATAGGAGCAGAACCACCAGGGATGAAAGAAGGAGAAAGAATCACAGAATCACTGGGTTGGAAAAGACCTTTAAGATCAACAAGTCCAACCATTCCTGTCCTGTGCTAAACCATATCCCTAAGTACCTCATCTACCCTTTTTTTAAACACATCCAGGGAAGGTGACTCAGCCCCTCCCTGGGCAGAAAGGAAAGAAAAGGAAGGAGTAGCCCCAACTGAAGCTCCAACTGCTCTGCTGGACCCTCCCTGCTACAGCACAGCAACTGAAAACATGTGTCCCTGTGCTCAGCAGACAGCACAGAAGCACTGCGTGAAGACCTTCCACCCACACCGAGCTTCTGACCAGCTCCATCCCCAGGAACTTGAGTTTTACTTGGGGGACTGTGGCCACACACGATCCCCCAGCACAGACCATCACCCATTTGGAAGGGGAACTGAACAGCAAGTGACGCTGGGGGAGGGATGGGGTGAATCCAGCATCGCTCCCTACACTGTGTGGAAGACACCACACAGTTCTTCCTTCTTATCAGCTTCAAACTCAAAACCCTGCTCTAGTCAAACTCCCCGAGGGGCCACTGCTGCCACTCAGCATCTCAGCACGTTAGAGCAGACCTCAGGTAAGGGAATGATAACAGACACCACGTTAAACCAGTGAAACCTCAACAGAGGAAAACAGGTACATCAAGGACACTGCCAACAAAGGGAAATTGAAATGTTTAACTTTGTTTAAAAATACCAGGGGAAGAAAGGGACTTTACTTGTGAACACAGTGGTGTCAGTGCAGCATGCCAGGAGCTTGTCGGAAGATGCTACAGTGAATTTATTCAGAATTCTACATTCTGGTAGAAATCAACCAGAATAACGCATCTGGCAGCTGTGAAAATACCTCACAACTGTATTATAAAACGTGTAAGACCATGGGACTTGAGTTCTGCAGTTTGGAGGCAGGAATGGCTGAAGAGGAGACAATCTGGGAGTCGAGTCTAAGGGGCATCAGCTTTCGTCTGCAGCAACTTCAACCATCACATTCCTACAAACACTACAGAGCTGCTCTCCAGAAGGGAATTTCCCCAGGTATTCCCACACACCTTTTTTTAAGAAACAACCAAATGAGCAGTGGCCAACCAAACCAAACCAGCCTGGAAACGCAGAGAGCAGGAGAGTGCTTTCTTCCAGTTGGAAGCAAAGCCCAGACCCCTGAGACCTCCCACTACATCTCCCCAGGGCACAGCTAGAGGAGCCAGCACCATCACCTGACAGAGTTCAAACAGACTTTTAACTTCACTTTCTATTTTATTTAGGTTTGTTTCTATTTTTTCTGTCAGCTTTCCCTGCAGTCTCCTGCAGCCTCCATCGTTTCCAGGCACCATCAGCTTTACGCATCACGTGCCCTCTGCATTTGGCTTTATCCTTCTGCAGCAACACACACCAGGACTTTGAGACTTATCAGTCTCATCAAACACTTTCTCCTCAGTTGTAGATGTGACCCTGTGGCCATTCAAACCATTAGTAAAGCTCCCACAGCTCTTACTGAGCCGGAGTCAGGGTGTGTGGTGGCCTTCTCACAGCTCAGCCCATGAAGGGCCTGCCCACTGCTGTGGTTTCTGAAGGGCAGGGGGAATAACTGGCTACTTCTTGCTAACTCAATAAGTTAGTAATTAGGCTGGCTGAAAGTGGCACAGCTGAACTGTAAGGCCACAAAAACTCGTCATATTAAAAGGTGCCATTAAGAGCAAATATTCAGTTTTAAGATTACTGATTGCACAGGCTGCTGTGATGATGAGTGTGGTATGCACACGGTGGTATTACAACACCCATCCCCGCTACCATCAGTGAGCGGTGTGTAACTAAGCACACAACGTTCCACCTTACAGGCACCAACATACTTGTAGATCTAAGGTGGAAATAAGCTCATCTTCTCTTTCCTAAAGCCATTCCTGTTACATGAACGATGCCTGCATAAACTTCAGGCAAGGAGAATGTGGAAAGTTCATTAATTACCATGTTTATGCTGTAAGTCACACCCGGATCAAGGAAAACACAGCTGCCCCAGGCTCTGTGGGTTATTCCCTCCCCAAGATGTATTCAAGAGCAGCAAGTCATCTCTCAGGCTGCCGTCCTGGCCACTGACTTACATGGCAATGGAGATGTTCATTTTGGGCAGCAGAGAGCTGCCACTGGCCAACTGAGAACTTTTCCCTGTAAATACAGTAGAACCCAGCCTCAGCACCTTTCCCACTGAGCACACGGCTTCAGAGCTTCCCCACGTGCTTCTCTCCGCTCACGCCGAGTCAGGCTCCCCTGTCAGCCCTTGGAGAGGCCCACACTTCATAGAATCCCAGCCTGGTCTGGGTTGGAAGGGACCCCAAGGATCACAGAGCTCCAACCCCCTGCCACAGGCAGGGCCACCAACCTCAGGCCTGGAGCTACACAAGGTTGCCCAGGGCCCCATCCAACCCGGCCTTGAACACCCCCAGGGATAGGGCACCCACCCCCTCTCTGGGCAGCCTGTTCCAGCCCCTCACCACTCTCTCTGCAAAGNACCATCCTCGTGGCTCCTCTGACCCTCTGCTCCCTTCAGGGACTGGAAGGCTTCCCAGGAAGCTGTGGCTGAACCTTCCCAGACCCGGCCGGCGCACACCAGCCCAGCCGCAGTGCAGTGCTCCCTGCCTGCAGACACCCAAACCCCCTGTCCCGCTCCCCCCCAGCCCAGCACCAGGCAGGGAAGCTGTCCCTCCAGCAGCAATCCATCAGCACCTCCCAGCCTTCTCCTCTGCCAGCACAGTAAAAGGGAATTTCATAGAAATGTTTTATGCAAGCAGAGGCAGTGCCTTCCCCCTAGAGAGGGTGATTAATAGAGAAGAGCAGTTAGCTGAATCGCCAGTTTATCGGGCACGGACCGGGCATCCTCAAGCTTGCTTTCCCAAGAAGCTGCTATATATTCTGTAGGAGAAAACCCCCAGAAGCACGTGGTTCCCCGCGAGTGATTGATAATGGGATGATTGCTCGGGCACTCCAAGCGTGCTGTTTGATAGCCTATCACACGCTCATCCAGAAGGAAAGCAACAATTATCATGGCCTGGCATGTTTATCACTGCACACCGAGCCACTGACCCCATGGCAGGGCTGCCCCGCGCTGTAACACCGCGTCACGCTGACACAGCACACACAGAGCTCACCTCCGCGGCTGTGAGCCAACAGCCCCACCATGACCCCTTCACAGACCACCTCAGCAACCCGATTCGGGGAAGAACACATCTGGGACGTGCTGCTGGTTTCCAGCATGGACAGAGAATGGGGCTTTCCCCCTCAGGATCCTGCTCCAAGACACTCACAGGCAGGCAGAAGGGTTGGGACACCACTCGTAGGGAAGCACCAGCTCCCTGCCCAAGGGCAGCAAGAGCTCCGCTCTCTGGTTGTGCTTCAGTACCATCCGTTCTCCGTGTCCTGGGTTTGGCTGGGATAGAGTTAATGTTCTTTCCAGAGGCTGGTGCCGTGATGCATGTGAGATTTGGGATGGGAGCAGTGCTGGTAACACAGGGATGGTTTAGCTGTTGCCCATCAGTCAGGGACTTTTCAGTTGTTCATCCTGCCCTGTTAATGAGAAGGTGGGGGGCACCCAGGGAGCTGGGGGGCACACAGCCAGGACAGGTGACCCAAACTGCTCAACGAGGGTATTCCATGCCAATCACATCATGCTCAGCATAAAAGGGGGCTGGTGGGGGGAGGAGTGGACAGCTCCAGTACATGCACTCTGGGGACAGTCCAGTTTCGGGACAGGTCTGAGCTGTGCTGTTCAGTGAGGCACTGCACTGGGTATCGCTGTGTATTTAGCTATGAAGTCCTGTTGTTGTTATATCTCTTTCTCTGCTGTCCCAGTAAACCATCCTAATCCCAACCCACCAGGTTTGCCCTTGGTTTTTTAACCCTTTTCCCTTGCCCACCCCTTCCCCCCAAGAGCAGCTGCACAGTGCCCAGCTCCCGGCTGCAGCTCAACCACGACACTCGGCACAGTCTGTGAGACTTGTTGTATCTCACTCCTAGGGAGGAGCTGGCTCTCCAGACTCCCTGGACACAAAGCCACACACCCCAGCAGGCATTTCTCTAGCTGACTCCAGCAGCTGCTCAACGGGAACAGTAATTACTGAGATACATCTCTCAGAAAGAGAATTCATCTGCACGCTGAGAGCCCGGGCTGCCCACCCTCTGCAAAGCCCAGTCTCGCTCTCGCTGGCACTGTTACACTTCAGGAACCAAAGGGATGGGAGATGCACCCTCATTTCAATGTTTAACTTACTCTGTATCAGCACAGCATTTCTAAACACGACCCTCAGCATCCAAAGCACAGACAGCTCCAAAAATTACCCATAAAGACATGCTAGGGATGCTGCGGCACCTCCCTGCTGAACTCACATGGTTATTTCACACAGTCGTGCCAAGAGACAGAGTTTTCCCACTAAGGAACCACATCTAAACCCACCAGAAAAAGACAGGCCCACAGCTACACTCCTCCAGCGTGTTTTGTAGCCACAGACACCCAAAGCAGCTACCCAAGCCTCAACCAAAGATCACTGTACATCTAGCGATACCTCTCGAGTCCCAGCCCGGGGATGCACCCTGCTACAGCCACATTCCCTTAGGGAGCTCACCACGGTGTCAGGACACAGCTCAGGTCCCATGCTGCCTGCAAACATCACAGCAGTATCAACACTGCAAACGCACACAGAGTTCTGACCTCCTTTTACACCCTCTTCCAGAGAACACTTCTAAGCAGCACCGGAAAAAACACCTTTAATCCTGGATGGTGGTAACGCCACCTCCATCCCCTGCACATTCACTCTTCCAAAGCACACCGGCAGCAAGACTAGGGCTCAGAAGCCCCTCTCTGCCACACAGTGAACATAAAAACCTGCCCGCTCGTGCCACCAGCAGTGAACTTACCTGGAAAAGGCGAAGCCAAGACTGGAATCTTGATAGGGGAGAAGGTCAGCACGTGGCAGGGCTGGATGCTTGGTGCTGACGGTCCCTGGGGGGCTTCGGGCTCCACCGACACCATCGCAGCGGTGGCCAACGCCAGGGTCTGATTGCTGCTGACCGGTTTAAGGCTATTCTGGCAACCACCTGCAGGAGAGTGAGATGCAGGAGAACTTTATTTTCCATAGGAAACCAGTGGATTTACCCAAGGTGATGTTTTCAGCACTCTGAATTACAACACAAGATGGAACAAAAGTCTGCCGACATTTCCCACCTGGCCACTGCTGTTCGCATGCCCACCCTGGTGAGACCTCAACTGACACCAGGGGAGGGTTAGATTGGATGTTAGGAAAAACCTCTTCATGGAGAGGGCTGTCAGCCATCGGAACAGGCTGCCCAGGGGGGGCAGTGGGGTCTCCATCCCTGGAGGGATGTAAAAGATGGGTAGATGCAGTGCTGAGGGACATGGGTGAGTGGGGTGATGGTTGGGCTTGATGATCTGGAAGGTCCCTTCCAACCAAGACAATTCTGTGATTCCATGACACTATATATTAGATGATCTATTTCCTAAGGACTCTGAAAGCCCCTTTCCTACTGGTTATTACTAAAGCCCCTGCGTGTGGTTGGTGCATCTTTAGCTGCTAACACCCCCATATACGTGAACATACCCTTGGAACCTGGAGGGACAAGACAGCAGTGAGTCATATACAGCCCATGCCAAGCTATTGAATTTAAATGAAAAACCCCTCAATAATAAAACTCAAATATTTGAACACACTGGTTGGCGTTCTCTTCAAAGCTCCTACAGCCTCGTAACAGCACAGGGCCACCCTGATCCCCACTCTCTCCTAAAGAGAAGCTGCCTGGTTACAAACCTGGGTGGTTTTGTTACTTGCCCTGTTGCCCATCCAGCACTGGGCATCTGCCTGTCCCTCCTCCTGTGATACACACGCAGGTGCCCAGGGCTGACAGGCTTTACACACTCACATCCTTCATCCTGCAAACACGCCAGGTGGGAAACGTCCAGCGGTTCCACGCAGGAGCCCAGCAGAATCCCTCCAAACCCAGGCTCAAGCACACTCCAAGCTATCTAACATTTACCTTTGAGTCTAGCAAGCTTGGGGGGAAGACCTTCAGAGCTCCATCTCCACTAAATATGTTAAATAAACAAGAAAATGAGTAGTAAAAATCTTAAGGAGAAAACCTAATTTGACAAACACCAGCTGTTACTCCCTCTACACTGAGCTATGTATTCAAAAATTAAGCAATCATTAGCTTATTATGTCATTTAGCAAATGTTTTCAGTTCATGTGGAAATCCTTCAGGCAATAAGAGCCAACTGTAGCTCTGGAAGAAAAAAGAAAAGAAGAAAAAGAGACAAGACTATTTGATCAGAGTCCTTGCTCCAGGCATCCCCAGAGTTTGCAGGAGTTTGTTTTCCTCCAGGCACCTCTGTGAGGAGAGCAGGGACCTGGCCGTGGGCAGCGTGGGGTGATGCATCCCCCCCTAACACTGCTGCTCTGGTAGGGAGACTGCAGTAGAGCCAGGGTAATGTCATATTCCCCAACATAGGGGCCTCATCCAGGCTGCTCCATCCCACCCTGGCTCCAGACACCCACAAAGTTTTGACTCTGAGATGCCAAATGCCATTTTGCAGCCAGTCAGCACTGGGGGAGAGGCTGGGTCACTGGTTTTTGGAGAGGAACCCACGTTGGTGGTGGCTAATTGGGACTCATGAGGCTGGCTGTGAAACGAACGCCTGGCAGCCTTGCTCCTAACTCTTTGCACACCATTATCTGCCAAGGAAATAAGCTCTCTGCGTTAGCAAATCACAATCAAATATCCTCAGTAAGCATCACCAAAGAAAACCCCAATCCACAGCAACACAAACTTTTCTTATTTCAATTATGCTTGTCAGTGCCAAGACAAACGTGAGTAATTAGCAGACAGGCAGGTGCTGTAACAGGCACGCAGGCAACACCCCACAAATATTGGAGTTCTGAGCATTCAACCGTGGGCAGATGAAAAACGGATCATCTGGCCAGAGTCACAATGGAAACAGAGAGAAAATACACTAAAGAAAAAAAAATCAGTGTCCAAACTGAGCCAATAAATACAGGTTTGCTGCTGCCTCACCCGAGGGCTAGCACAGGTCAGGTCTAACACCTGGCCTCCAAGAGCTTGTACTCATTCCTAACTCCAGCTGCAGGCACTGGGGAAAAATTCACACAACACCCTCTGTAACTCCTACAGTTCTGGGCTCCTCACCATCAGAAGGACACTGAGGTCCTGGAGCGAGTCCAGAGAAGGGCAACCAGGCTGGGGAAGGGGCTGGAGGGCAAATCCTCTGAGGAGCGGCTGAGGGAGCTGGGGGTGTTCAGCCTGGAGAAGAGGAGGCTGAGGGGAGACCTTCTCCCCACCTCCCCTGCCCTGCCAGGAGGGTGCAGAGAGGTGGGTGAGGGTCTCTTCAGCCAGGGGACAGGAGATGGGACAAGGGGCAATGGGCTCAAGCTGCCCCAGGGCAGGGTCAGCTCAGCTGGGAGGGCAAAGTTCTTCCTTGGCAGAGCTGTGGGGCTGTGGCACAGGCTGCCCAGGGAGGGGGCTGAGTCCCCAGCCCTGGGGGTGTTTAACAGAGGGGAGATGAGGTGCTCAGGGCTCTGGGTCAGCACAGGACAGGGACGGTTGGACTCCAGGAGCTTAAAGGGCTTCTCCAACCTTGTGATCCTGTGATTCCTACAAAAACCAACATTGTCCAGAAAAACGACTTTTCTACTGGTTTCCTACCAGGAACAGGAGCAGAGAGGTTGTTTACTTCTCATTTGATTCTTTTCTTCTGGAGAAGAAGATGCGATTTCCCTGAAGAGCCCAGGAGAGCAGCACAGGAACGTTAAGGCTCAGTTGCTCGTGTAGCTGAAGCCTTCCACCAGCACTGATGAGTAACACTCCTGAAGCAGGGCTTCCTTATTAAAGTTTCATCAATCCCCTTATTAAAGTTTCATCAGTCAGTTGAAAGAGAAGTTTGGGTGATTTCCCCGCCTTTGATGAAGTTCTCCCTCCCTCTCTCCTGCTAAATAATGCTGTGAAGGAAGGACTACCCCTGTAATTGTTAATACTTGAGAGGAGAGCACGGACAGGGTGGCTGGGGGTCAGCCAGCCCCCTCTTTTGCTCTGCAGTCAGCTGTACAATCACCTCAGCGATTCAGCAACCTCTAACACAACGGAGGGTTTGCCAAAGCAACTGGAAGCCAGCCCAAGAGGGGGCTTGTGGAGAGGCAGGGACCTCCACTCAGCATAGCTGGAGAGAAGCTCTCAGAAACAAGCCAGATTTTGCCATAAGTATTTCCAAAACCTTCCTGAGAGGGATTTTTAGAGTCCTCAATGATCCACCTTACATTCACATGGATTTCAAGAGCCAAATAAATGCCCTGAGAACAGCAGCGTGGTTCTGAGATGCTGCCGTGGGTACCCCCTGGATGGGAACCAAACAATGCTGGTTTCTCCTAGCGATGGTGGTTCCCTAAGCGTGTTTTTGCCAAGTGACACAACACCCTGGGTGCTGAGGTGAGACTTGTCTGCCCAAACCACAGACCCCATTCCAGTGTCCCTCCAGCTCTGCTCTGCTCAGGTGGACAGGCTGGGGGGACACATCCGCAGCGGGCAGCATGTTTTGGTGTAAAGCAACTGAAGAGGCAATGATCATCCAGAGGGACTTCACCAACAGGGACATGCAGTGAGGGCACTGGAACCATCCAGCAAGCCCATCACAAAGGATGATGGGTGATCACCAAGCCAAAGGTGTAGAAAAGGTAGACCCTTTTGGAGCAGAGGAGCCATTTTCGTTGTGCCTTCTCCTCCTTCTCACACAGCATCATCCACGACACACTTGTGAGGTGTGCCCCATGTCCTGCTCTTGATCTAGAAGCCCCACGTTCACGTGGCAGATCTCTACCTGCCAGCTACACAACAGGACGGCCAGGTACCACTCCTAGTGTGGGAGAACCCAGCCTGGGCCACACTGCCACGCCTGGCTGGCACACAGCACAACCCCCACCCCCCAAAAGCCAGCATCTCCTTCTTAGGGACACCAAGCGCAGGCCGAGAGCCTTCCCCACACCAAGTGTCGACACCCAACAGACAGACGGACATGGTGGCCCTACAGAACACACTAAGTCATGTACCACAATGCTCTGCCCCCCAGGTAGTCTCCATCACCTGCAGGGAGGAAGGAGACCATCAGTGACAAAGACCAGACCCACCAGATGTATCTTTTCCAGCACAGAGCGTGCCTGATGCCTTTTCCAAAATGCACCCAACCCCCCCGCTCTGTTCCCCAGCCCTGCACCGGTGCCCTCTCCACACCCACAGACACTGCAACCAGGCAGAGCAACCCAACACTGCCTCTGGGCTACTGACATCACCTGACACGATCAAATCTGAACCCATGAGAGCTTCCCTCTTGAAGACAAAACACCCAAAAGAACAGAAACTTCTTTATTTGAGGAGACAAAAGCCAAGGCTGTTAACACCTGGGAGATAAAGATCCACTCCTACCCTTATTCAGAACCTTCCCTTTCATATAAGAGAATTATCCATATTGTGGAAACTTCCCATACAGACAATGTAATGAATTTGAAATTGCACTTGTGATGATAGCCTTTCAGCCTGCGTCTTCAGTTCTGCCTACAGAAACACACCTCTACCAAAGGGCTATGAATCTCTTTCCCAAGAGACCCACATTAAAAAAAATAAGAGGGAAAAAAATTCATGGAGGTTAAAGACCTTCTCATCTGTCTCGGAGAAATAAAAAGTACTAACACACATGAGCATGACATGGCTCATAACTTCCTTTAACTTCTTCTGAATCATTGGGTATTGCTTATACTTTTGGCCCAGGAGCTACTGGCCAAAGACCCTGCAAGAGCTCTTCTGGGGTAGGATGTCCTCCTTGGGGAAAGGACCACGGGGCACCAACACAGGCACTGCCCCACTGCCTCTTCCTTTTCAGCCCAAATAGCCCAAAGATGCAATGACAACACAGAGGGATCTCCAATCCATCCCTAAACACCATGCTTGTGGAAACACACAGCACTCCATTTCCACTGGAGCCCCCCAAGCACCGAGCCTCCCGTTCCATCTCCCACCCTCATCCGTGGTATTACTCAGCACAGGAAAAGGACAGTGGTGCTCAACGCTCCCAAGGAAGATCCCACCCAGCACTGCCTGGCCTCCTCAGGGAGCTGAAATACTTCCCAGGTATAGTAAAAATAAATAAATATTTTGAAGGTTTCCAGGTTAATGGTGCACACTGCAGAAGCCATAGAAAATTAAACACCAATTCAGCTCAATAGAAGTGAAATGCTTTGACCATGGAGTTAACAAGAGTGGTGCTGAGATCCTGAACCCCACTCACCATATATCCTTTATATGATCTTTCTAAAGCGATATGCAAGCTCCTTATTTGCATTCCCAAACCACTGAGAGGAGGCTGCCCATGTCCCCCTGGGTCCCACCCTTCAGCTATTGATCCCCATTGATCAGATCCCCTCTCAGTCTCTTCTCTCCAGGCTGAACAGCCCCAGCTCACTCAGCCTTTCCTCACAGGGGAGATGCTCCAGGCCCTTCAGCATCTCCGTAGCTCCTCTGGACTCTCTCCAGGAGATCCCTGGCTTTTCTATCCCAAGGAGCCCAGAACTGGACACAACACTCTAGGTGGGGCCTGACCAGGGCAGGGCAGAGGGGGAGGATCCCCTCCTGTGACCTGCTGGCCACACTCCTCCTGATGCCCCCCAGGATCCCATTGGCCCCCTTAGCCACCAGGGCACACTGCTGGCTCATGGCAGCAGTGTGAAGGCTGGGATTTAAGCCAAGCACTCCCAGGGATTTAACAAAGGTTCATCTCCAGTGCCTGAATGCTCCACGAATAACGGGGTTTCACAGCACTTCAGGGGTATCCAGGTTCCTGCAGTGCTGCTCCTGCCTCACAAACGGGGAGCCCCAGCACACACCCAGTAAAGGAGAAAGTGTAAAAAAAAATAAATCTGATTTGAGAGGCCCAAAAACTGACAAAAAAAATAAATAGTAAGAGAAACAGGTCCCAGGTTTAATGTTTCGGTGAGGGTTCCTGAAAGCCTCCTGTAGGAACCACAGAAGGCTGGACGCCTTATGCTAGGTATTTCAAAACTGCTAAAAACCCCAAGGGAATGGGACCCAAATCCAACACAGAGCAGCCACGTTTCATCACAGAGTTGTGAGGGCTGGAATTCCAGCTGAAACTGCGTAGGAAACCATATGGGTACCTGAGCAGGGGTCTAAGCTCCAGCACGGGTACTCGCTATGAAAAACACTGGCTCAGGGCTGCAAGGGGTGGTGGGATTAAGAGAAGGGAAAGGATGCTCTAGTAAAAAATCCAAATTTTAATCTACACGTGGGCTCAGTAACGCTGAAGTGATGCGGTGGGAGAACACACATGAGCTCCTGGTGCTGATACTGCTCATTCCCACACAGAGGGATGATGCAAGAGCAAACGGATTGCTTTCAGGCACGGAGGTGCTGTGGAAACACAGGGGCTGCAACACGGCTTGGCCTCAGCAGAAAGTGTTTCCTACTGAAAAATCACTCCATGAAAAGAAAAGATGGGATTTAAGATGAGTATTTCTCTTCTAGGAGACTGACATGGAAAATCTTCACTCTGGGTTAGATGGGCCCCATGACACACGCAAAAGATACTCTGAGCCTTCTGTGAGAAGCAAAAACCATCACCAGGTCCTCGCCCCTCCAGCATCCCCTCCAGCACCCATGGTTCTGGGGAGGCTCCTGACAGAGACCTCCAAGAACACGACAGGTTTGCCGTAACACCTTCTCCTGGGCAGGCCTTGGCAGCCATTCCTGGAGGCATCTGGAATACTGGGATCAGTACGATGCTCAAGATCGGCAAGAAAACGCAAATCGTGTCGAAATAATACACTGGGAGGGAGGAATCCCATCTGAGGCCTGTCCTATGTTCCACAATGAAGTCAGACACTCAGCACCCAGGCTGCGCTTACCCAGCCCTCTCACCAAAGCTCCCCTTCCACACACATGCTACCTCAGGGTTACACAGGTCTCCAAACTGCTGCTGAGCAACTGCCCATGACCTTGGCCCTATGAACTCTTGAGGGTTTTTACTTAAAAAGCCTTTGACAGAAGCAACCTGCACCTCTGGTTGTGGCCAGGCAAGGTTGAGGTAGGGCTGGAAGTCCTCCGCGCAGGCTGAGGGTCTCCTGGCAGGATTCCTGGGCCTGTATGGAGCTGATCTGCTTCAAGCACACTACCCTGAAACGAGCTGCAGAGTATTGTTCACTGAAAGAGTTGTGAGGATGTGGAACAGGCTGCCCAGGGAGGGGGCTGAGTTCCCAGCCCTGGGGGTGTTTAACAGAGGGGAGATGAGGTGCTCAGGGCTCTGGGTCAGCACAGGACAGGGACGGTTGGACTCGATGGGCTTAAAGGGTTTTTCCAACCTGGTGCTTCTGTGATTATGGTCTTCAGCAAGGAACCCAGTAATGACACTGCAGTACTGGTTCTACTGGAGCACCTGCAGACGGTCAGGCCTAGCAGAGGCATAGCATCACAGCAGCATTCCCTGGAGAGCCCGCACAATATGGGACCATGTGGGCAATTACGGGAGTCACTGACTCGCTGACCTTGCACTTCAGTCACCCTCCAGCAAGCAGGAGGCCAACACGGATTTCACGGGCTGCAGGCTGAAAGCCATCATCTCAGCCTAACAAAAGTCAAGGTGACGACATTGTCTGACCTCAGCAGAGACGCTCCCCTGGCTGCCCAGCCACTGCTGGAGCACAGCCTGCCGCGGGCTCTGCCGGCAGCAGCTTGCCAAGCACTGCTAGGGAACATCACAGCTTCACAGGATGACACCAACCACCTTCCAGCTGCCTAACTCCTGCCCCATCCCTCACAGGGGGCTGCAGGAATGGCCTGCTCTCCGAGGTTTCCCAGGAAAACCTCCTCAAACACAGCAACAAGAACATGAGGAACAACTGTCAGCAACGCCCTTGAGATCCAGAGCTGCCAAATTGCAAGAACATCCCTTCAAACATCTAAAATAACACCAGTAGCAACAAAAGCACTGGGCAGCACGCGCTGGAGGGCTGCGACTCATCCAAGGGGTGCCACCGAGGACGGTTGGACTCGATGGGCTTAAAGGGTTTTGACACACGGATGCCATACAGGCACACCTGACTCAGGACCAGAGCAGCCCTGACTTCATCCACACAGCAGAAAACACAATGCAGGAGACAAAGACATTGACCCTTTCTCCACAAAAACAGTGATGCCCTGCTTTCCACACAGGGAGCGCGGGATCCAGGAGACACGCAACACGCTACCGCTCCTGGGTAGGAGAATAAAACATCACTGCTGGCTCCGGATACACAAGATGTGAGCACATACATCCACGCTTTGCAATATGCATGAGAATAATAGCTGCTTCCTTTCCTCACACAGAGCAACACCTCGTAGCTGGAGCTCACGGCTGTTAAATTACACACATTACCATTCGCCAAACTCCAGCGCCTCGTTCCTTTACCTCTGTAACATTGCTGATACACTGAGAAAACAATTATATCATTACCAATAACTGCAGAAGGCAAACCTGCCGAAGGACGGGCTCTGAGAACCAACACAGCCACCACACAGCCCGCAGAAAGCTTATTAACTTCTCGGTTTAAACCACTTAACTAAGCAATTTGCCCTCAGTATTTTTATTACTCTTCATATTAAGTGTAAAGATTATGTAGGAAATACTTCAAGTACTAGCACGAACTGGCTCCTGACCACGGCTGCAGCACGCTCCCCTGCACGGCGCTGGGGCTCACACCTCCCTGGGACGGCACTGGGCTAGCATCGGTGGCATCAATCAGAAATAAGGTCTCAAGAAGAATGGGATGGCTTAGGAGGATGGTTGGGGGGTATTTGTGCTGCTCCCCGCACCTCTCCCACCCCCAAGCTCTCCCTCCCAGCAGCTCTCCCTACTCCCTCACCATCGCACCGCTCCTTAAAAACCCAGTTCCAACAGCATGTGCTGTGGGGGTAGAGCTCAGGTCCTCCCATGGCACCCCAGGCCACACGCCATGGCAAGTCTGGCAGGAGGGGAAGGCAGCTTTCAGTATCCAAATCCAAACCGACTGGAGTGTTTCAGCAGAGAACCATGTTCACTGGCAATGAACCCGCCCAGCAACAAACCCAAACAGCGAAGGTCTCTCCCAGCACACTCCCACTCAATCCCTGTGCTCCTGGCAAAACATGAGAACACTCCACGTGCTGCGTAAGATGCCAAGGGCTGAGGGGCTCTGCTCAACAGACAGACATTACCTCCCGTCTCAGAACAGAAAGGACAACAGCAAGCCATTAACAACACCCTAATTGTGAATTTAAGTCTATATTGCTATGGCATTAACCATCAGCAACATTTCACCTCTTACACGACTTCTGTAGTGCCACCACAGAGACTCAGTTTTAGGGCAAAGTCTTTTCTGCCCTTTTCCAAGCATAAAGCTCAGCTTTGCCGTTAGCACCTGTGCCATACCAAGCCACGCAGCCCGGTGGCATTTACCACAGAGTCACAGGGTTGGAAAAGACCTTTAAGCCCATCAAGTCCAACCGTTCCTGTCCCAGATCCCTGAGCACCTCATCTCCCCTCTGTTAAACACCCCGAGGGCTGGGGACTCAGCCCCCTCCCTGGGCAGCCTGTGCCACAGCCCCACAGCTCTGCCAGGGAAGAACTTTTCCCTCCCAGCTGAGCTGACCCTGCCCTGGCACAGCTTGAGCTCATTAAACCATTATGTCACAAGTATCATTGTGCATGGCTGGGACTTAACAAGAGAGGACAGACAGGTCACTGTACCGAGAGCTGCCCGTGCAGAGCACCCAAATGCTCAGCATCAGCAGCTCACCGGAGAATTGCACAGGCACTGTGCTGGCAACTGCCTGCTCGAAGCACAGCGAGTATGGTGGGGGTTGGCAGCCAGGTATGGTATAACCTGTTACAGTCTTCTGTGACTTCACACAGCCTTTTCTTCCTTTGGAAGTCACTCAGAGGATGAGACACACTTTGCCACCAAGGGGCAGATCAGGCAAGAGAGTCTCAGCCCAATGGCTGACACCCTCACTCTGGGGAGCGGCTCACGCGCCTCTGGGAGACGCGCTGCAAACCCAACCGACCGCAGGGGAACACTTGGTTATTCCTGTCCCACTGACCTGGCATCAGCTGCGGCGCCAGCACCACGGTGGGAAGAGGCCTGGAGGCAGCAGCCGGCCTGGCTATAGCCATTGCTACCTGGTTTGTCAGCAACAGAGGCTTCTCGCTCCCCTGGAAGAGTCGCGATTCCTCAGGATATATCCACGCTGAATCCAGAGCGAACGCATTATTCAAGTATATCTGCCCAACACAAAGGAACAAAAGAACGTTAAGGCTTGAGACACAGAACTCAGGGGTGAGAATAAAGCATCTTTAAGTCGGTATGACAATACGGGTAGCATCTCAACTCAGGGACAAACTTGCAAACGTAGAACGATTTCTATGCAGCATCACAAGAACCCATCGCCGAAGGCAGCTGCATCCCACCGGCAGCGGCTCGGGCACGAGCACACCCGCAGCGCAGGATTCAGTCGTCTTCCAAACCAGAGGGATGGGGAGAGGGAGGGAGATGGGGCAAGGCTGTGCTTTAACTATTCAGGTGGGCACATGTACAGATATAGGTAGCTGGGGGCGGGGTGAAGATGCAGGACCGCGAGGGACACCCCAGCGACACGGCAGCGCTCGCGGTGACGTCACCGCTGCCCACGCTGTGCATCCCTTTTGGGGGGAAAATGGTGCCAGTACCAAGAAGAAAGGGAAAACGGAAAACTCTCATACTCCATCCTATAGTAAAATTAAGCCCTTCTACCCGGCGTAATAAAGCTCAATAGTAAAGATACAGCAGGATTTTTACAGCTCCAGAGCAGCGGAGCCGCGTGGCTGCGGAAACAGCCTCCTCCGCGCACCCTCTCTTACGCCATTCCTCCTCCACGGGGCTTTGCCTGACAACCCGCCGGCCTCCCGCACGCCTCCACGAGCCACAAAGCCCACGGCTCAGACACTTCATATACCTGAGCCTTAAAACTACCCCAGCACACCGAGACCGGACTTACCTTGCAGTTGGGCAGCCTTTTATCCAGCCAGCCTTTCCCCGCGTGAGGCGGCAGCGTCGATGAGTACACAGGCGGGAAAACAGGAACAAATTCCACGCTCGAAGGTGAAAACCCTATGACTGGAGAATGGGCTCCAAATATCCACTTTGGGAGGGAAGGAGGAGGGAAAAAAATACAGGGAGAAAAGTTAAGAGGTGGCTTTTTACCCTGAGCAAACTGATGCTTTTCCTGCTTTCCTAATTGCCCAAGAGATGAGCACAGAAAGTGTCAAACCCGTCTGCAGCCCAATGACCGTTTGTGGGGTTTTGGGGCGTTACACAGCGGGTGGCACACGGCACCAGCATTATAAACTGCTCTCCAGAGCCATAAATCAGCACCCTGGCACTGAAACCAGTACTTGGCTAATGGCTGCTGGTCGCTAGGGAAGCCTGGGCGTTCTCTGCTCACACAGGATCTCACATGCAAAACAAAAACATCGCTGGAAAGCCTTCCGAAATCGCGCCTGGAGGCAAACGGGGGCCAAAGGAAACGCCGGGAACGTGTTTTCCCTGGACTTAAATCGCTCGGCAAATGGGCTCCCACAGTAAAACCACCTCTGCAGTTTATTTAAGTGGTCTCGCGCTGGGGAATAATTGATGTTACTGTTTCATTAGACCCGGCACTACCTATCTTCTGCCTCCCACTCGCTCGGCTCCCGAGCCACAAGAGACGCTCGTTGCTCGAAAAGGCTGGAAACCTTCACAGCGATGGAGCGGATGCCACGGCGCTCGCACCCCCCTTGCATTTCTACTTCTTTCTTGCAAAAACAACAGCAACAACAACAAAAAAGCACCTAACCAACCCCACCGCCCACAACGCCGAGGGAAAAACTACGAGCACAGCATCCCACGTCCCTGCCGCACCGGGATAACGGTTCCAGCCCCAACCCTTCGCTCTTCCAAGCGGCTTCACGGCAGCGATTAATAATTGAAGCGCCCATCTGGGGAGGCGCCGCCGAGGCACCGGCCCCAACTTTAGCCTTTACGATACCCACAGCTCAACCCGGGGCACTGCGCGCCACGCGTGACGGTGCCGCTGCCCCCGCCGCGCTCAGCCGGC
>VZTU01030096.1:200187-210717 GCA_013400835.1 Zapornia atra | reverse complement strand
CCCTTACTCCATGTTCCACACCTTGGAGAAGACAGAAAGCCTTGTGCTCAGATCACTTGTTTGTCCCGATGGGAAAGTCTTTGGCTCTTTCTCATTCTCCAGGGGTTGTACCGACCCCCAAACATTGACCCACAGCTGGGGCTGGTTCCTCAAATCTCCCCTGAGGTTTCACAGCCAGGGGCAGCTGCTTTAGCTCCCCGAACCACAGCAAAGCTCAAACTCCTGCCCAAGCCGGACCGGGAGACCAGCTGGTGATGCTGCACTGCCAGCAGCACACAGGGCTTCACCTGAGCAGAGCATGGTCGTGTGGAAACAGGATAGAAACCCCCAGCAAGCCAAACAGTGTCACCCCCAGCCACGCTGTGGCAGGGACACACAGTGTCTCACCCAGCTCCACTGAAAGCTGGTGGTGTTAGTGTGTTATCACACTCCCCGGTTTGTCCTGTTCCTGTAGCAGAAACTGCCAGGAGCACAGAGCACTTCATGCTTTCATCTTCCAGAAATAATTTGACAGTGCTCGTGGGTCTGATGGCTCCGATGGCACTGTTATTGTTTGCTGAATGCCAGTAATAGCAGCCTTTAGAAAAATGAAGCCCCTCTCTCTGCCGCTCGCTCGGAGAGCTGTGCTGTGGTGGGATGTCACAGGGGAGGTGCAGCGTTTCTCCTGGCTTCCCAAAGTGGCTGTCAGGGAGCAGGAGGATTTCCTAGGAGCTGCCTGAGCTGCCAGTGCTCTGCTGTGCCAGCCATGCTGGGCTCTGACACGGCTGGGGAGCTTCATGGTGATGGAGCATCCCACTCAGCATCAGCATCGTGCTCTATGCCAGTGGACTCTGCTCCTCTGAGCTCCACACACTGAACTGTTGGGGTGTGGGGGGTTTATCCATCTTTTTCACCTACTAGAAAGCCTTCCAAGCCATTAAAGAAATTGGCTGCTTCCTACAGACAAAGTGATGTGCCTGAGGAACCTCCAGAGCCTTCAGCAGCTTTCTTTCCATGCACCTCTTGCTCCAATAATCAGATCAAACAGCCAAGCTGCAGGCTGAGGTTCAGCTCCATCCCCCAGCTGGTCCGAACGAAGGGTGCTGAGGAGGGTAATAGTGCTCAGGGTGTCAGCAGCAATCGTTATGCAGCCCTGTGACCGTGCTGCTCTTCCAGGAGGGAGGATGGCTGGGGACTCGTCCCATCCTTCTCTCTTTTATCCCCGTGTCTCAGGAGAAGAGGGGCTGCTCCCAAGGCCAGACCTCCAGAGACAGCAGGGAGTCCAGAGGGAAGGAAGGGGGAAGGAAGGGAGTCATGGCCCGATCCAGTGTCACAGCAAGGAAGGAAGAGAGAGAGAGCATGTGTGCTTCATCCCTGAGAACATGTGGGCTTCTCCAGGAGCATCACATCCCACCTAATTCCAAGTGAACTGCAGCCCTTGAATAAACTCACATGGCCCCTCTCTTCCTGCTGTCGGCAGCACCATGGTGTTACCATGCCAGGTGAAGGTTTCAGCCTCAAGCCAAGCCAATACTCTGCTGCAGTGAGAGATCCATGCCTCAGCTTACCCCTCAGACTGCTGCAGACTGACGGGCTGTGCAGGGCCCTGGCTGAAGCCCCTCTGCAAGCACCAAGGGGGATTCACAGGGACCCAGTGCTGCTGGGAGAGACAGCCTGCAGCTGCCTGAGACCACCCAGTCTGTGGCTAAAAATCACAGAGTCACAGGGTTGGAAAAGCCCTTTAAGCTCCTGGAGTCCAGCCGTCCCTGTCCTGTGCTGACCCAGAGCCCTGAGCACCTCATCTCCCCTCTGTTAAACACCCCCAGGGCTGGGGACTCAGCCCCCTCCCTGGGCAGCCTGGGCCACGTCCCGTTGATGTGATCCAGAACCCATTGTAAATCCTCACTCATCTAGTAGTTGAACACAAGAGATTTGTTTGAACCAGATAACTTCTGAAGCAACCTCTGTCAGCAGAAGCCATCCCTCCCCTGAGCCATCCATCCCATGCAGGGGGACCCTCTGTCACCCCACACTGACAGGCCCAGAGCACGAACCCACAGCCGGGCAGGAGGAGCCCCACAGCCGGGCAGGAGGAGCCCCACAGCCTGCCCCAGAGAGACTGCTTCATGCTCCCATGGGGCACCGAGGTGGGTCCTGAGCTGTGGTCACAAGTGACAAACCCTTGTGAAAGTTTAGGAGAAGTTCATGAAACATTTCCTGTTCCCTATGGATCCATAATGTCCACCAGAAATCAGAGAGGCCCCTCCCAGCCAGCCCCACACCCTGACAAGCCTCCTGCTCGAGCACCAAGCCCTGAGCCAGACGAGCACGGCGCAGGATCAGGCTCGTTATTTCCTTCCTCCTAGCATTAATTTCCCTCCTTAATCCAAACACAGCTTTCTGCAGTTATTAAAGCAGTTTTAATCCAATAAAACATAAGCAGCATGGATCAAAGAATATCCCAGAGGCACAATACGCAGAGAACTGCTCATGTAAAGTTCAGCAACATGAGAAGCAAAGCCTATTTACTGCACAGCCCAGGAGCAGGAGAGAACCTGCAGACGTGCTGTATTCCCTGTGCCACAATGCCATCTATCCAATTAAAGTGCATTCCACTAATCACCAGTTAACATATTTCAATTAATTTAATTAACGTGTAATAATCTTGCATCATACAGAGATAACACTGTCACTGGCTTCAGATGGAGTTGTGAACGACTGCGGAACGGGGCTGTTCCGGAGGAGCGACAGGCAAGCGGCTGTGCTCCCCCTAAGAACAGGCACAGGCCTCAGCTCTGGAATCTGAATTCACTTCTGGCTGTACCTTGGGTTCCCTCAGGGCCACAGGCAGCAGCTCAGCCCAGGCTGTTTAGGTGGCTCTTGAATTCGGACTTGGACAGACCAGCCCACCCCGGTGCGGTGCTGCTCAGCTCGCCCCTCCCCGGCTCAGCCCACGGGGGTCATCACACCCCGTTCGAGTCCAGTGGTCACACGAGTCAACAGGGCCTGGCTGGCACTTCTGCCCCCACTCCTGCTATTTCAGCCCTTGGGCAGGCCAGGGACAGTCTCTCTGGAGCCCATCACCTGGCTCTCAAAGGAGACTGGGAACCACTGCCGGGTCTCAGTGAGGGGTCTCGAGGCAGCAGAGCCTGGGGACCCTCTGGGGACCCTCTCACCGCCAGACCTTCACTTGCATTTCACAGACACACAGACTGAGTTAGGTGGGAAGGGACCTTTAGAGCCCATGCAGTCCCACCCTGCAGTGAGCAGGGACATCTTCACTAGATGAGGTCACTCAGAGCCCCATCCAGCCTGACCTTGGATGTCTCCAGGGATGGGGCCTCCACCATCTCTCTGGGCACCCTGTGCCAGTGACCCACCACCCTCAGGGGGAAGAACTTCTTCCTCAGGTCTCATCTAACCCTGCCCTGCTCTAGTTTAAACCATCACTCCTCGTCCCATCACTCCCTGCCCTTACAAACAGCCCTTCCCAGCTTCCCTGTGGGTCCCTTCCAGGACTGAAAGGGGCTACAAGACCTCCCCAGAGCCTTCTCTTCTCCAGGCTGAACCAGCCCAACTCTGCCAGCCTGGCTTTGTAGAAGTTTCACACTGGTCTCTCAAATTCTGCTTTGTTTAACTAGAAAGCATAAAAGAAAAGGACTAATGATCACTTTCAAAGCAGCCATCTGGACAAAGGGGTAAGAGCCCACAGAGCTTGGGAAGGCGTTCGCTTGTCGACCTTGTTTTCTGCCTGCACACAATGCTAAGGAATGGCTGTGGCACAGGGCAGGTCCTGGGGAAGGGGGAAGCAAGTCTGGGAAGGCCAGAGTGGGAAAGGAGAGAAGAGTGACAGAGCAAAGGAGGGCAGCTGCAGGAGGAGCTTGGGATAGCATCCCTTCCTGTAACCCCACACAGCAGAAGGGGGAAGATGTTCCCCTGCACAGCCTGCAGCCAGCTCCAGCACCTTCCCCCTCTGCAGAGGTTCTCACCCAGCTCACCAGAAATTTCAGCATCACCAAACACAGGGCAGAGGCTGGAGAACATCCTTGTGATGCATCCTGCCTGAGGGATGCAACCAGCAGAAGTGTCCAAGTGTGATAAATCACTTTGAAAATAGTGAAAAGCCATCTTTATGAATAAAGAGGAAAGTATGCATTATCTGCCCTGAATAGCTCCCATGCTTTCTAAATTTAAACCCCTGATTTCAAAGAGAAATTTCCAATTCAGTGACATGAGATCTCCTTCCCTTTGAACCTCCCCTCTGATCTGTGTGGGGTAGCGTTCCTGAGGAAGGTTGCCTGATCAGAGGTCACACTGCCCCAGCTGGGAAGCAATCCCCATAAAAACCATGGCACAGTTTTCCCTCAGATTCCAGCTACTGAAAGGACAAGTAAAATACCAGCATCGCTCCCAACCTTTGAAAGTTTCCTTTCTGAAGAGTTCTTTTAAGTGCTAATTAATCAAATCAGTGATATTTTTCTAGGGTCAGTGATTCATTACTGCTGCACTGCTTGGAACTGAAGAAGTCTGAAATATGGAACTAAATAGATCATATTTCTCCCATAGATGGCCAAGTGGCTTTTGCAGGAGAGACAGACATTATCTTGAGTCAAATATATCCTGAACCCATTTTTTTTGTGTGTTCTCCCCCCCTTCTCCTTTTGCTAGCAGCACAGAATTAGTGCAGTGGAACGTGGAAGGTGTTTCTGAATTCAAGGCCAGCAACAGAAGGCAGATAGAAACAGGGGATGGACGTGACTACACCCCAACTACCTCCCTCCAGCTTGGTGACCCTCACCAGGGCTTTACAAAGTGTGTATCCAGCAAGTAATGGTAAGAGAATAACGTCAACAGGAGATGTAAAGAAAGTGATGCTGATGAAAAGCAGAGAGAGCAGGCTGCTGGAAGGTCATCAAGGAGGAGGAGAAGAAATGGAGAGAAGGATGAGTAAAACCAAGGGGGGAGGAGGATGGATACTTAAACCCAAGTGAGTTCAGTAAAATGATGGAAAGAAAATAACAAAAAGGACAAGGAAGCTCAGTTAAAAGAAAACCAAACTGTAAACCACCTCACACGTCAAAGTTCCTCTCAGGGAGGACCCAAGTTTAGGCAGGACTGGATTTTACCAGAAGCTTCAGCTGAAGGCTCACAGCCAGCTGCCTTTCTGCAAAGAGCTGGAAGCAAAGGTGGCCCTAGACCCACACAGGATCACCCACCTGAACTGGGGCAGGGAGAGAAACCAGCGGGTGTGATGGCAGCAGCAGCACACAGAACAGGAACCACTACACACATCATTACATCAAGGGTAGGTAAGGTCTGTGTGTGACCCTGGAGCCCTTCACTGGCCACCACCTGCTGATCACATTCCTAGGGAGGCTGGCTCAGGCATCAGCCTCAGGCAGCCCAATACCTGAGGAATGTCTCCTCACCAGCACAATGAGCTGCCCAGGCCTTCCACATCCTCAGCACCAAGGGCAATGTCACTGACACACAATGTGGGAACCCACAGCATGAGCTGTTTCCAGCTTTCAGAGCCCTTTGGTTTCTCTTTAAACCACTGTGACTTCAGACTGAAAACTCCAGGCAGCAGCTTCTACCCCCAGCTGAGAAATGCAGCCTAAAGGGTCTCACAAAGGAGCAAGAACCCTCCACAAACCAACAGCAGGCACCTTCCAAAACCTCCAGTTCTCCATCTTTGTGACACTTCACATTTGCCAGAGATGAACATAACATCCCAGCTGGCATCACAGGTCAAACAGCAGCCTCACCAGGAACCTGCTGGAGATCACAGGGAAGGATCACTGCTGTGATCTTGCTCAGAGCCACAGAGCACCCAACGCTTTGGGCACTCTGGGGCAAAATTAGGTGCTGGATTTTTCCCCAAGGTCTAAAATGGACACGTCTCTTGGCACTACCGCTCCTGTCAGCCCCTTGCTTCCCCAAAAAGTGGTTGAACTCCCATGATTAACCACACCTTATTTCCCACCTCGTTCACCATAAGCTGTGTGCAGCCAACTGCTGAGAAGCCTCAGCCTAGAGCAGTCACCCAGCCCCTGGGGCACCACGCTTGTGGGAAGAGCAGTATTTAGGCTGAGTTAAATAGAAAGAAGCCCCAAGTGTTTACAGGCTTTTAAAAAAGAAATATGGTGTCCCAAAGGAACAGAGAGGGTTTATTGACCCGTGTGGTGGAGCAGAAGCTGCACACCAAGCGTGGGACAAAGACCAAGGCTCCTCTCACAGGTGAGTAAATCCAGATGAGGAGAAATGTTTGCAGAGCTCAGGGTCTGGCTTAAGCCCAGCGCTTCCAGGCTTTGTGTTCCTACCTTCCCACCCCAGCCAAGCCTGCAGAAGCACCACAGCAGGTGCTGGCAGAGTGACCATCCCTCTGCTGCAGGCAGACACGATGCCTTGGTGAGGGGCAGGACACACCGTGCATGGGCACTGCACCTCACTAGGACCAAGTGGGAGATGCCAGGGAGCAGCGATGCTGGAGTGACACCTGGGCAGCCACACACCAGTTCAAGGTCCTTTCATTTTATACTAGTATATGGATTATAAATGAATATGAAGGATTATAAATGAGTATGAAGCATTAGGGACCAGGAGCTGCATTTCTTGCTCAGGAAAAGCCCCAGTGGGCACTAGCTGGTCCAGGCTGCTGAAGAAGACATCTACCTGCCCTGAATGATGCTCTACAGCAGATTCCAAGGGAGATATTAATTATTAAGGGTGGGTTGAGTTTTTCTCAGTGGCAGCAGAGGAACGTAGCACAGCTTGTGTGCGGATGAGATGCTTTCTGTTCTAAGCAACAAACCTTTAAAACCCGTGTGAGAAACCAGATTAGCAAGAGAAAGTAGAGGTGGGGTTTCTTCCAGAAGGGAACACATGAAAAGATGCTTTTAGTGGGGAAGAAAAAATAATATTGGCAATGCTAAAGGTCCTCTGAAGCCCTCTCTGCAGTAGCCAGATTTGATAAGATTGTTAAAATTAAGAACATAATGTATACATCTCCACTGCTGTTGTAATGTTGATTCAAACCCATTGAATCGTTCCTTCTGATTTTATTTCTCCCAGAGACTGCTTCAAGCAGGTTTGCCTCCAGGGACCTAGCTGGAAATATTCCCCACAGTCTCCCATCCAGATAGTATTAATATTTCCCTCCAAAGGCATATATCTCTACAAGGCTTTGCTACACTCATGACTAGTAATTAAAAGGCTCAGAAAACCTTCAGGACTACACCCACACACAGGAGAACCACATGGCAACCTGCTGCTGCTGAGCCCCTGATAATAACCTAATTAATTTTCTATAAAAGAACAAAGTTGAATAATCACCTCTACAAACAGGCTCTGGCTCTGCTCCTTCCTGACCTTCCCAGCCACGTGCACGTGGTGAGGATGGGGGATGCACGCTCCTGGTACAGGGAAAATAGCCAGGGCTTTGCTGGAAAGGGGAGGGTCTTAATAGATCTTATATTAAATACATATTTATTAATGGCTCTCTCAAGCACAGGGCTTCTCCAGTAAAGCCTGGCTGGTTTCCCTGGGTGTGCAGGTCCCTTCCATGACCTCGTGCAAATTAAACAAGCACCTGAAGCTACAGAGGCAGCTGTGGATCACCATGTTGAAAGGGAAGGAAGCAATAACTTTGGGCTGAAACTGCCCCAATTCAGACCCACTGGGGATGCAAAACTGGGCTGAAACTGCCCCAATTCAGACCCACTGGGGATGCAAAACTGCCCATCACAGTGCTCACTGCAGGGCAGGAGCAGTCTGTGCTCAGCACCATCCCCCTTCCAGGTGAAGGACCACTATGTGTCTCTGGACGGGATGATGCTGGCACAGTCCTGCATCACTTGACAGAGAAGCGACTTGGAGAGCAACTTCCATCCCAGCTCAGATGCAAACAGGGCTGTTGGATATGCTCAGATGCACGATCCAGGGACCTGCCACAGAGCACAAAGCGCTGCCATGCCCAACCTGCTCCCCTCTCCCCGCGCTGCCAGGGATGCTGGGCATGCAGGGAGGCTGGGCAGCGGGCAGGAGAAGCCAGCACGGCACAGAGAGAGGGGCGAAGAGAGAAGGGAAAAGGTCAGGTCCAAATTAGCTCAAAGTGGAAGGAGAGAAACAAGCTGAAGTGTTAGACTGGTTTATGAAGCCCCGTTTTGTTTAGAGCACAAACGGCTCCGTTATCTGGTTCGCAATCTTCGCAGCAACGGCAGAGACAGGATAAGAGCTATGGGGTAATGCTATTCATAAGCAAGCCTTATCTGCCTCGCCACAGCTTGCATATTGGTATAAATAACTACATTCTTTAACCATTCAAAGTTTGGGAGCAGAGAGATCCGTGCCTCCTTCCCCAGTGGAAATGGATTTGTGCCTGCTCTACGGCTGCCTGCTAATTAGTCCGAGGGCTTCGGCTTGGTGAGCCTGATGAGCCCTGCACACCACACGGGGTGGGAGGAACAGCAGCCAGCCACAGGCACGCTGTGGGAAGCATGGGGAGTGCTGGCAAAAGGAAGAGCACCTTGCTGACACAGCACTGCTCTGCATGCCCAGCCACTCGGGGCAAACACTCTCCCATCCCTGGATTAGACAATGCAGACAAACCCCGGCGCGTTTCCCACCCACCCACCCACAGATTGTATTTCAGATGACATTATATTTCCTCCACACACAGATTATCTTTTTCAACACCCAAAAAAAAACCAACAAAAAGAAGGGTGAATTCCAGGAATTATGAAGAAATTCCTATAATCAGGCATAAAGCAGCTTTAAAAAGCTCCAAGTATAAAAATTCTGCTTTTTTTAATATGCTTTAAATTGCAGATTAAAGTAGGACACTGTTGTTATGGCTTTATTGTCTACTTTAAAATTTTGTGTGGTTTAAAGCAGTAATTTATATTTTTTTCACCGAGAGCTCCTGAAGAATCAAGCTGAGAGTGGTTTCTAGGGAATAAATCATCTAACTGCTATAAATATTTTCTTTAAAATTGCTTTTTCCACAGCTTACCAGACCTTTTATTTTGGAGGAAGCAGTCGAAGGGATTTTTCACTGCAGTTTTAGTGATTAATAATTAAGCTCACAGGGTTTGGCTGTTACTGTGATTTCCAAAGGCAAGATGAAGGTGTGTCTCTCTGGTGCTCACCCCCAAAGAAAGAGGAACCTGCATTTCAGAGTAAGGGAACAATGGGGCAAGAGCACCTTAGTGAGAAAATATTGGCTGGTTTCAAGTTAGTCCCCCTGAAAACGTTGGTGGGCTGACCTCTGCTCAGCAGGGCAGGACGGGGTGCCTGCAGAGCTGGCACCCACACCAGGGTGTCTGGCAAAGCCCTTCAGCAGTTTCCAGGGCTCAAGGTGAAGGACACAGATGCCCCATTTGAGAAGGGCTGTTGCAAGACAGGCCGTGACTCTGGGAGGAGCCCTGTGCACTTCTCCTTCCCATCCCTCTCTCAGTCCCTCAGGTTTCTGGGAATTCCCCTCCACCTCCAGCTGTATGGGCCAGGGAAGCCATTGCTTCCTATCTCTTCTTGAGGATCCTTCTCAGCAAGCTACTGATAAGGGCCTTCACATGACATTTCATAGAGCCCCAGGCTAGTTTGGGTGGGCAGCGCCCTCAGACCCCCCCTAGTGCTCCCTGCTACAGGCAAGGACACCCCCCCCATAGCCCAGGGTACCCAAAGCCTCATCCAACCTGGCCTTGAGCCCTGCCAGGGATCCCAGGGCAGCCACTTCCCTGGGCACCCTGTGCCACTACAATATCCAACCTGCTTCATGTCCTCCCTTCTGTTCCTCACCGGATGGGAGGGTTCCAGTCTTGCTCGTGCTCAGCAATGGGCCACAGCCATTGTAACCCAACATAAACCCCTCTAACATTTCAAGAGAGACAATCAAAAGAGAGATAAGGAATGAAAGCTAAAGGGTCTTTGTAGCACGTTCATAAATGAAGGAATGAAAGCATGTGACAGCAAACTCTCTGAAACAACATTCAATAATTGGCAATATTTACAAGAGATACATCACTAATGGTTCATTTAACTTTGCAGTATCTTAAATTCGCTCGTTTTGTGGAACTGGAATTATTCATGAGCCAGTTTATTACAAGTAGATTAATATTCATTGGGCAGTTGGCAGGAGATGTATGCTGAAAGTCTGCAAATTGTTTTGCAAAAGAAAAAAAGCCATCATTTTGTGAATTTTGGACAGAGAACTGATTGCAATCAGTATTATCCAGAAGTTCATTAGACACTGAAATACGGTGTAGAAAGGCATCATTTAAGTTAATCACTACCTGGTTGTCAGGCAGAGAACAGCTTGCTGAGTTCAATGGTTTATAGTCTTGGATTGCACATTACATCCCTCCCAAAAGCAAGGATTTAGGGATGTGTTCCTACCACTAATAAGATATGGCTTATTCGAAGTCATATTTGTGGTTTACATAAACTTTGATACAACCAGTTCCTGAAGCATCTGAGAAACGGCAGTTTCCAGGCTTAGAGCAGCACAGCTGAGATCCCCCCTCACCTGGCTCCCCAGCCCCCCTTCCTCAC
>VZTU01030096.1:82207-199653 GCA_013400835.1 Zapornia atra | reverse complement strand
CCAGCAAACCCCCCCGTGGGATGCCCGGCCTGCCAGCCCCCCTGCAGACACTGCTGATGGTTCAGTTATTTAACCCACACAGACACATGAACAAGCATTACCAAAATCCTAGCTCAGAGTGCTGAGCTGCGTTGCTGGGTGTTCCTGCGTGTGCACTGCTCCCACTGCTCCTGGCTATCACAGGGGGATGAAGAAGTGGCTGTCCCATTGCTCAGCCCTTGGGAGCATCGCTCCCGTTAGCCGCCGGGGCAGCGAGAGCAGGAGCAGCAGGTACACAGCTGCCAAGTACCAAAAGAGAACGCAGAGATGCTCTCATCAGGAGGCAGCAGGGACTAAGGACAGCACGCCTTGGTCAGGCCCCACCTGGAGTGTTGTGTCCAGTGCTGGGCTCCCTGGGATCAAACAGCCAGGGATCTCCTGGAGAGAGTCCAGAGGAGCTATGGAGATGCTGAAGGGCCTGGAGCATCTCCCCTGTGAGGAAAGGCTGACTGAGCTGGGGCTGTTCAGCCTGGAGAGAAGAAGACTTAGGGGGGACCTAATTAGTGTTTATAAATATCTTAGACATGGGATGCAGGGGAAATGGCCAGCCCCTTTTCAGTGTCTGTGGGGACAGGACAAGGGGCAATAGCTGTAAACTGGAGCACAGGGAGTTCCACACCAACATGGGGAAGAACTTTTCCCCAGTGAGGGTGCCAGAGCACTGGAATAGCTGCCCAGGGGGGGTGGAGTCTCCTTCTCTGGAGAGATTCAAGTCTCTGGACGCCAACCTGTGCAATATGAGCTGGGGACCCTGCTTTGGCAGAGGGGTTGGACCCCATGGGCTCTGGAGGGCCCTTCCAACCCCTACGATTCTGTGACTCTGTGAATAAAAAGTGCATCTGCACTTCTCCAGGTTGCCTGACCCGGGTGCCTGCAGTCACACACGCCGCCTCGCGCCAGTGACGGCTGCGCTCTGCCATTGCCAGCAGCTCCTTCCTCAGGCCTCCCGCCTCGGCAGGCGCTGGGTTTGGCTTGATGCCGGCAGCACCACGACACTCCTCAGTGAGCACAGCCCTTTGCCTGGCTTTCACCACCCCCATTTTCTCTGCTGACTATAAACCGAGGTGTCAGGGTCAGTGCTGCACCTTGAGCAGAGGAAAGATGATCCCCAAGCATTTCAAGTTTCTCTTTTCCCTCCAAACTTGAACACGAACCCTGAGAAGAGGCCTTCCCTCACCTCTCCCCCTCCTCTCAAAGGAGAGGGGAGTTCAGAGGAGGGTGCAGTGCACCAGAAAGTCAGATCAGCATCAAGTGAAAACCCCGTTGCACAGTCAAATTAGAGTCCAGTTCCTTACAGAGCTAAAACCAGAGAAGAAATTGAATATGGGAGCTCTGGGGGGTTCTCCCCACCACGGCCACTTGTGACCCACACAGTCTAATCACAGCCATAATGCTATTCCATGGGAACCCTTGAAACCAGGCAGCTTAATATATGTATATGCAAAGCCAGCGTGCATTTGAATTTCCTAATGAGAGCTGAGCTTTTGCAATGAGCCTATTTCTGCTCTAGGTATTTATAACCACCCCATGCTAAATTGGAAAGAAGTAACAGTTTATAAATTCGTCTACTATTTGCATTAAATATCTGGCAGAGCTAATGCTAACAACTTCCTAACACCATTGTTCCTCAGACACTGTTCCCTAGCTGAGGGAAAGCAAACAGCAGCCCAAATCCCTCATCCCAGAATTCGATAAGGGAGGAAATCCTAGCTCAGAAGTGGCTGTTTTCACCATTTACACCTAAAACCCCACTTATGCTGCTGCGCTGACAGCAGCAGCTCCCTCCAGGTGCTTCAGCCTCTCACGAAGCAGCGATGCAGAAGCGCTCCTGAGCAGACACCCCTGTCACGACCCACTCCAGCAGCCCCAGAGAGTCACAGGTGAAACATCACACATTCAGAAGGCAGTTGTGAGGCTGTACTCAGTAAGTGTTGACACAACTCCTCTCACTGCAGTGCCAGGGTGGGACATGGCCCCACAAGGCACAACACCCCCAGAGCAGCAGGGACAGGGAGCACACAAGGAGCCCTTGCCCAGCACAGAGCACCATGGTGGCAGTTCATCTGCCAGGGGATAAATCACATTGCAGGCATCCCCTCAGCCATGATTTATGCAGGACCATTTCAGAGAGGACTGACAGACACAGGCAAAACACAGGTATCAGGGGGAAAGCAGGACTTTTCTTCACTAATCCCAAGGAAGGTCTGATGCCACCCTGAGACCACACTAGATCCAGGTTATTTTTAGTCACATCAGTATTTCAGCCTGCACATGACACAGTGTGAGGAACAGGGAGGCTGCAGACTGCAGCAGGATGATGATACCCCCACAGCACAAACTGCAGTGAAACAGTCAGCAAGACCCAACCCCAAGCAAGTAGCTGTGTACAAAGCACACCACCAGCCCCCTGCCCACCCCATCCCTCAGAGCCACTCACCAGGACAGGCAGCAGAGCTCCCACACCACCTGACAGAGCCCCTGCCCTCCCCAGCCCTTTTATCCCCTCCAGCTGTGGCTTCTTTCCCCTCTGAGGTGGGATTTCCCCAGCTGTGGGCAGTGAAGGCAGCAATCCTTTATCCTCCTGCTTTCCCATGGCCCATGCCAGGGGGGAGCGTTCCCTTCCTTTTTGAGCCTGGGGATGCTTCAGCCCCAAAACCTTTGAAGCTCTTTGCTGTCCTGTGTCAGGCACATGGGTGTCAGCAGCAGAGCAGCAAAAGTGCTGCCCAGGTCTCCTCCTGGCCCCCATGTCCCACCACCCAGGCTGAGACGTGGCAGCACCTTGCCAACAACCACCACCCCTGTGTTTGCCCTGCACATCACGCGTCCTTCCCCTCCTGGGGTGAAGCTGCTGGAAAACAGTGTTTTTCTAGCACTTTTAAAGCTGTTTGGGAGAGACACTGGGATTACACAGGACCTTAGTATTTCCCACTTAAAGAGCAACATCATTTTGTGCACTCCCAGCTTGTGCTGGCAGCAGGATGAGAATGAAAGGTGCCAATTTGCTGAGGAACAGCAACGTGTGGCTGTGGGAAGCACAGAAAGATAAGGAGATAAATCAGATTCGTGCCTTTGAAGGCTGCACTGCTGGTTGGCACGGGAGTCACAGGGCTGAACACAGAAGTCACTGCACTTTCCTAAGCTTAAGCAAGCTGGATTTACCTGTCCAGGCGTTTTGCACCCCCAAAAACCTGCCCCAGCTCTGTTGTGTTGAGGGATGATGAGAAAGTCAAGTGAAAGAACCCAAAAAGCCCCAGCCTGTGACAGCCAGCACAGGGCCCAGGGAGGAAACCTCCAGGATAGCCACAGCCCCATCTCGTGGTGCACGAACACGCTTTGCCCCACGTATGTCACGCGTGTGGCTGGCGTGGGGCTTTGAGGCAGGGCTAACACGGCGTGTCCTCTCCCCTGAAATTAGTGTTTAATATTTGCCATTTAATCTCTTCTGCCCTGACTTTGATTTTATCTGTTTGTTTTAAAGCTGCAGTGAGAATTGGATCCCTCTCCCCTCCGCCCGCTCCCGGTTGTTTGTGTTCCCATCTCTTATCCCCCATCTCCCTCTTTTCCCACCCCTCCACCCTCACTACCTTTAAATCTATTAAAACCCCCCAAAACTGCCCTGGATAAAGATTGGCCTGGGTTTCTGCAGGAGCTTAACTACGTATCCGTTATTAACTCTAATAGATGACATGTCTCAATCCCTTAAGCTTTCTGCTTTGTCTTAATTACCCGGCGATGCTGTTAGCACTGAGAAGCCAAGCTCAGCACCCAGGTTTATTGTGCTAAACTCCCTGTGTAAACCCAACTCATTTGCTGCCCAGAACAGATTTTTTTTTTTAGTGGCAAAGTAATTGTCCCTCTGTTTTTCTTTTCTGCAGCCTGAGAGCTGTCAGCACCCAGGGTGTGAGAGGCTGCAGGGACCAGGGCACAAGTCTGGCTGGTAGCAGCGCCCGTCACCGTGGCTGCAGGGCACCGAGGGACACAGCACGTGGTCTCATGTGCTGCTGGGTTTGGTCCCTTTTGGAACTTTAAAAGCTAATGGGGTGCGTGTTGGTCCTTATTTAACAAACTGGAGGTTTCTCTGCTGCTGATGTAAGAACAACTTTTCAATGTCCCAGCAGCAGGCCAGTACGCTGATGGCTCCCTGACCTCGAAGCCATCACTGTGTGACCCAGTGATGCCACCCCTGATGTTCCCCCTGTCACAGTATCAACCCCTAGAGATGCCCAGCTCCCCAGAGCCCGTGCCCCCAACCTCCTGAGCTGCTGCTCCCATCTCCTCCCTTCCTGTTCCCCATTGCCTGCCAGCAGGGATTGTCTCCTTCACCCTGGGCTGCCCCTCAAATTTCCCATGGGCTTTAAAATTCCCGTGGGCTTTAAAGTCCAAAAAGGACAGGGTTTCACTGCAACAAAACGAGCAGGAGAGTGATGGAGAGCCTGAAAGCATCCAGAGAGAGGAGATGGCTGAGAGCAATGACTGGGGTGAGATGTTTGCAGACACCTGCCTCTCTGGCCAGATGTTTTACAAAGAGACCCAGAAGAAGGGGTTCCTTTGGAGAAAGATGAAGTTAGGTGAGCAAAAAAAGTAGCTCTGGGAGGGCTGGCTGGGAAACAGAGGGAGTTTCCCAGGGATCAGAGGTTGCCATCCCCATGGGTGTGCTTATCAGACATGAAAGCTGCACTTCCACATGGGTCAGGCACTCGCTGCGGGAGTGTTTCTGGGCACCAGCACTCTGTGGGCTGGGGAGAAGAGATGCTGAACCTCCCATCCTCAGCCCTCACTAACTGAACCTCCCATCCTCAGCCCTCACTAACTGAACCTCCCACCCTCAGCCCTCACTAACTGAACCTCCCATCCTCAGCCCTCACTAACTGAACCTCCCACCCTCAGCCCTCACTAACTGAACCTCCCATCCTCAGCCCTCACTAACTGAACCTCCCACCCTCAGCCCTCACTAACTGAACCTCCCATCCTCAGCCCTCACTAACTGAACCTCCCACCCTCAGCCCTCACTAACTGAACCTCCCATCCTCAGCCCTCACTAACTGAACCTCCCACCCTCAGCCCTCACTAACTGAACCTCCCATCCTCAGCCCTCACTAACTGAACCTCCCACCCTCAGCCCTCACTAACTGAACCTCCCATCCTCAGCCCTCACTAACTGAACCTCCCACCCTCAGCCCTCACTAACTGAACCTCCCATCCTCAGCCCTCACTAACTGAACCTCCCACCCTCAGCCCTCACTAACTGAACCTCCCATCCTCAGCCCTCACTAACTGAACCTCCCACCCTCAGCCCTCACTAACTGAACCTCCCATCCTCAGCCCTCACTAACTGAACCTCCCACCCTCAGCCCTCACTAACTGAACCTCCCACCCTCAGCCCTCACGCTTCCCCATCACTAACAAGTCAGTAGATAATTTTTTTGCTATTTTATAAAATAAACCCAGCAGCTCTCATCTGCATTTTGCACACAAATATTAACTCCAATTGCTCCCCGTTGCTGCAAGCAGAGCTCACACCTCCTGGGTTGTTTTCTTCCCTGCCCTCCCCTCATTGAGTGGCCCCGTCCCTGCCTATTGCTGCAAAATGAGTAATTCCTATTAAAAATACATTTCTTCCAGCAAATACTTTGGCTTTATGTTGCCTGGGTTTGTAACGAGATGAAATTCTTCACAAGCAGTTCTGCTGTTTCCTTTTTAATTCCTAAAAGGGAGAAAAATGGTTAAGGGTTTGTGAAGTCTTATTCTGTACTTCCAGAAGAGGAAAATAAATGGAGTTTCATTCCAGGTTGGGGTTTGGTTTTTTTTGTTTTCTTTTTTTGCTTTGCAGACACTCCCTGAGGCAAAATTGTGAAGCAGCAGCAGAGTCAGGTTGCATCAAGCATGAACAGTATCATATATATATATATATCTATCTTACATTTTGACATTTGAAATCATCCCAGCAAAAGTCCTCTTAATTTTCTATGTAGCATTAATTTCGAGTCAAGCACACGTGTTACGGCTGGAGGCTGCTGACTCAAGGGTATGTGCAGGGTTTTTCCCCCCCTTCTTTTATCATTATCCCTTTATGGTTCCACAGAAATTGAGTTTTGTTATAACTCACCCACCCTGACGGGTGCCGTGCAATTTGGCAGCGGCTCCTCCTTTACAGCCCGCTCCGAATTCCCCTCTCCCTCCAAGTGGGTGTCTTTCATTATGGCTGACATTAATACTGAATGAACTAACAGCTGCTTCTTGCTAATGAGCCGGAGCAGAGAGAAATCTCTCTCGGTGGCTGCAGCCCGGAGCTTGGCAGCTCGCCTGCCCAGAGCTCTGCGAAGGAATCTGCCTGGCTGCAGCCAGGGGTCTAAAATGGCTTTTAGCTTTCTGTCGAGTCGTGGCAGCATCTCAGGCACTGGTGATACGGGGTTCAAGGGGGAAAAGCAGGAATGCAGGCTCATTTCATAGAATCATAGAATCCCAGCCTGGGCTGGGTTGGGAGGGACCCCAAGGGTCACAGAGCTCCAACCCCCTGCCACAGGCAGGGCCACCAACCTCCAGGCCTGGAGCTACACAAGGTTGCCCAGGGCCCCAGCCAACCTGGCCTTGGACACCCCCAGGGATGGGGCACCCCCCCCCTCTCTGGGCAGCCTGTTCCAGCCCCTCACCACTCTCTCTGCAAAGAACTTCCCCCTAATCTCTCCTCTCACCCTTCCCCCCTCCAGCTTCACTCCATCCCCTTGTCCTGCCAGTCTCTGCCCTTTAACAAGCTGATTCCCCTCCTGTGTCTCTGCTCCCTTCAGGGACTGGCAGGCTGCAGTGAGGTCCCCCCACAGCCTTCTCTTCTCCAGGCTGAACCAGCCCAGCTCCCCCGGGGGCATGCTTGCAGCAAGAGGTACCTGAGGCACTACATTGCTATGGGATCACAGCATAAGCCTCCCAGCCCCCAGAAGTCTCTTTAACATCCTCCCCAGACTCCCACTTGCAGTGTTAGAACGCACTAAAGATCCAGTGGATGAAGAAAGGAAGCTATTCTTAAAGGAGACCCAGACAGTATGGACCAGAGCAGACAGACCCTCTGGAGAGCCAAGGCCAGGTGCCCCTGGGGAAACCCTGCCCAACGCATCGATGGGCAGCCTGCCCCAGGGGCTAATGGTGGGGGCTGAATTCTGTCCACTAGCTCGGAGAGGGACCCCAACCCATCCAGGCTGCAGCCCCGAGCCAGAGGCACCTGAGGAGCTGCACAAGGGTTGCTTTAAGGTTCTGTTAAATCCCACCCAGACGGGTATGGGTATGGATAGCCGCTGCCCTGGGCTAACCTCACACCTAATTCACACTGCCTGGTGACATATTGAAGTGCTCGGGGTCAAACCCCCATTTGCTCCCCTTGTCATTTTTGGACACACGAGGGGGCACTGAGGGTGGCAGCAACCTCAGAAGGTCAGATCAAGGCTGGGGAAGTATTAACCAGCTCAGGATTCGCTACTGCATATGGTGATGATAGAGACCAGTGTAATTAATGAACGTAAAAATAGCAAGCAAGTACAAGTGTGTGTGTGCCAACACAGGAGGTTTTACTGTGAGTGATGTTTTGGGGGGTTTTGGGTTTTTTTTTCCCAAACACCACTTTGGGGGGAGCCCCTAATTTGCAGAGCGTTTCTCACAGCCCAGGCATGGCTGGGACGCCTTCCCCTCCGCAGCAGCCCTGCTGGCACGCCTGCTCCATTTGTTGTAGGTTTTGCTGGATCCTACCCGAGGTTTTGCCAGCATTTTGAGAAACAACATATGGAATGAGTGTTCCAAGCTGGGATAACGAGCTGCAGTTTGTCCCCTGGGTGGAGGCAGAGCAGGACCAACCACCCCTTCCAGGGGCCACAGAGCGGTGCCAGGGAAGGTCCCATGGGAGCTGTACCACCCCTCTGCTCCTCACAAGGGGCTTTCTCAAGTGGAGATGCATTCTTTCATGAAAATCACAGACTCACAGAATCGTAGGGGTTGGAAGGGCCCTCCAGAGCCCATGGGGTCCCACCCCCTGCCAAAGCAGGGTCCCTAGGACAGGGCACACAGGTCGGTGTCCAGACGGGGCTGGAATCTCTCCAGAGAAGGAGACTCCACACCCCCTGGGCAGCCTGTCCCAGGGCTCCCTCACCCTCACTGGGGAAGAAGTTCTTCCCCACATTGGGGGGGAACTCCCTGTGCTCCAACTTGAAGCCATCGTCCCTTGTCCTGTCCCCACAGACACTGAGCAGAGGCTGCCCATGTCCCCCTGTGTCCCACCCTTCAGCTATTGATCCCCATTGATCAGATCCCCTCTCAGTCTCTTCTCTCCAGGCTGAACAGCCCCAGCTCACTCAGCCTTTCCTCACAGGGGAGATGCTCCAGGCCCTTCAGCATCTCCGTAGCTCCTCTGGGCTCTCTCCAGGAGATCCCTGGCTGTTCTATCCCAAGGAGCCCAGCACTGGACACAACACTCCAGGTGGGGCCTGACCAGGGCAGAGCAGAGGGGGAGGATCCCCTCCTGTGACCTGCTGCCCACACTCCTCCTGATGCCCCCAGGATCCCACTGGCCCTGTTCGATGAACCGCTCCCATGTGAAGGTCTCCCCAAGCTCTGAAGCTCTGATGGCTGCTGGCAGCACGTGACAACATGACAGGTTTAAGGTTGCAGTGAACCGGGCTTACACAGACAACTGGGACTAAACCCAGATGAACCACCGGCTTGATTATCCCAAGTAAACGAGCTGTCCCTCAGAGGGTCCCGTCCTGGCAGCATTCAGCTGAACCTTATCAGTGCCACTTGTAACTCGTCCAGAACAGAAGCGTTGGGCTGAAGCCTGGGCGCTGGGAGCCCGCAGCAGCGCGTGGCTGTGAGGCAGGCTTCCCACCCTGAAATAACACATCCTGACACTGATCTGAAAAATAGGAGAAAAACCCAGTCAGTGCTTCCTTCTCAAGAGCGTAACTGCAAAGTTCCTGACAAGTTCAGTGTTTTCTGCAGCATTACAATTTCCCTTTAACTAGAGGAACATTTCCCCAGGAACATTTTCCTGTCTAAAGCAAACTAAAGATGTCAAGTGAAGCTCAGAATATTTCTTCTGGAGCACAGTGGTTTAATTTCTGACTCCTTTTCACCATTTACATTGACTATTCAACAACTAAGAGATACGGGGCTTGAGTTTAACTGTGCTTCAAATCTATTTGATGACCTCACTTAATGAGAGATTCAAGTGGGGAGCTTTTGGGGGGCAGTGGAAGAGTTTGGTGAAATCACTTTTTCAAAGATAAATGGGATTATAAATTTGAATGGCTTTGTTCCTGTGCTGCAAAAAGCTCTCAGAAACATTGTCACTCGTTTTTTTAAATCCAGAAGTCTATGAAGCTCGCCAGATAACTTTGCAATGCAAAGTGCAGCAGGTTTGATTTCTCCATTTTTGGTGAAATAGAGCCACGGAACCAGTTTGTATTATTTAAATTCCATGGGGCAGTGTGAGCTGGAGCACTCTGAATGCAAAGTAGGGAAACACTTAGACTAGAACAGTGCAAAACACATCTGCATCTCTCGGTAGCCACGGGGACCCTCCAGCAAATGTGATATTTTAATTTTTTTACTGTTAATTTCAATTCATAACTTTGCTTCCAAGTAAACATTAAAGACATTTCTGAGCTTTTTATTTCCATGCTTACTGAGACAGATTCCATCTGGTTTGGGCTATTCTGGACAAGAGCTATTTTCAGTTAGAGACTGGACGTGTAAAGAAGTCATTGCTGCCAGCGACAGCGGCTGTCCTGCAGCCAGGCTTGCCTCGTCGCCGTCACAGCTGGGGGCGAAGGTTATGCTGTTGTGGCACAGGAAGGCTTTTCTGTTTTGAGACCATGACAACATGGTTCTTCAGGAAACAGAGCCTTGATGTTCATCCAGATCAGCTGCACATCAAAGATGCTTGTATGACAGGAGGACTAACGATGTCTGAGGCAGCCGACAACACACACGCACGTGGAGAGAGCATCTGACTGGAGTGCCTGAATCCTTGACAAGTTCTTTGTGCTGGAGATACAGTAGGTACAATAATTGTAAATGCAGATGTAAGGAGCACATGGACAGAAAAGGCCCGTGGGGCACGTTATGGTGTGCAGTTATTTTTAGGGAACCCCTTCCAGCCTGCTGCAATGAAGCACTGGCAGCTCTGAGGATTTCTTACAGGGACCTGCATTGGTCACTGAAGTGGAGAACTAGTGATAATCAGACATAGTACTGCCTGAGGACCACAGCTATACATCACAGAATCATAGAACGGGTGGGTAGGGCCCTCAGCCCCCCAGTGCCACCCCAGCCATGGGCAGGGACAGCCCCACCAGCCCAGGGTGCCACCCAGCAGACTCCCTGCAAAGGGGTCCTCCTGACAACCAGAGCAGACTGGAGCAGGCTGCAGCACAGCAGTTCACCTGTCACATGTCAGGGCTGCACCGGGACGGCTCCCGGCAGAGCCTGGGGCCTGCGCCTGCTGCCGCGTCACACCCGCCTGCCCCGTTCCCCACACACCCCTCAGAAGCCCCAGCGAGCTCTGTGCCAAAGCACTGACGGTGCAGGTGAGACTTTTCTGTCCTAGTGACCCTTTGGCAGGGGGCTGGACTCGATGGTCTCTTGAGGTCCCTTCCAACCCCTACGACTCTGTGACTCTCTGATTTAAGCGGCGCTGCAGAAAGCAGGGGGAGGGAACAAGCCTGCAGATCCTCTGCCTCCAAACGTCAGGACATATTCATGTCTGTATGGCAAATGCAGAGCCTTGTAATTTTAATCATAGAATCCCAGCCTGGTCTGGGTTGGAAGGGACCCCAAGGGTCACAGAGCTCCAACCCCCTGCCACAGGCAGGGCCACCAACCTCCAGGCCTGGAGCTACACGAGGTTGCCCAGGGCCCCATCCAACCTGGCCTTGGACACCCCCAGGAATGGGGCACCCACCCCCTCTCTGGGCAGCCTGTTCCAGCCCCTCACCACTCTCTGGAAAGAACTTCCCCCTAATAGCTAATCTAACCCTTCCCTCCTGTGCTTTGGGAAACACGCCCCTACAGTAACTCTGAATCCTGTGCCTGAGGGAAAGCAGAGCAAGGGAAAGGTCAAAGGGAGCATTAAAGTCATGTTCTGCCTCGCTGGTCAGCAGCGTGCCCTGCTGCCCTGACGAGCACCCTCAGTGGGGTCACTCAGTCCTCATCACCTCTCCAAAACACTAAAACACCAGCAGCAGAGAACAGCAAAGCAAGAAGTCGCAGTTTAATACCAACGTGCCACTGCCTACGGCCTACCCTGTGCTGGCAACACCAAGGCCAAGGCCCCCACCCCAGCTAGCATCCTGCAGGAGCTGTATGGAAATGACCCCATTTCAAACGGGTCACACAATGGGGTGGGTGTTGTGTCACCCTGAGCCGGAACAGCCACCCAGCAGCCAGAGCATCCTCCCTGCTCCAGCCCTGCCTGCCTTCACTTCACAAAGTGCCTCTCGCTCCCCGCTTGCCAGCACCTTGTTTTCCCACCATGCCAGAAGAAGATGCACTCTGAGTAATCGTTTCCCATTATTGTCACTGGGATGCAAGCCTGCAATATTCCTGGGATTGCAATCTCAGTAATGGTCCAAGTCTGCCAGCCCCGGCTCTCCCTCAAAGAGCACAAAGCATTAATACTTAGCAGCGCTCACAAAAAACTGCTGAAAAGTGACAAAATATTAGTTCTAATTCCTTTCAGAGTGACACAGCATTGCAAGGGTATTAGCTGAGGCTTCCACTTTTTCTAGTTCCTCTGATTTAGGAAACTGATATAGAGATTTCCAGGCACCATGTATGAATAATTTAGCGATCGCTCAATTCAGCTCTGAAAGACTTCCCTGCTTTACCAGGGTCAAGCAAACACCAACACTACCCCGACACATCTCATCACAAAAGTAAATGAGTTAAAAGACAGATTAATGCCCAGTAAATCTCAAAATATGGATTCACAGGTCTTAGAGCTGTGAACCCCGAGTACGTATGGGATGCAAACTGTCCATGACTGGTGGGTCCAAAGTCTGTATGAGAAGGTTGGAGGGCATCCCATCGCTGCTGGTGTAGGCTGAGGATCCAATGGAAGCTGCGGAACGCCAGGCCCTTTGAGAGTCAGAAGATGTGGTTATGAGTTTAAATTAAGATTTAGAGCCCACATTTATTTTCTGACACCTGGTAACGCTGGCGCTCATGAATAAGGATTTTGAAATGGAAGCGTATCGTTTGCAAGAGGGCACAGCAAAGGAGGACTCTGCAGTCAAGGAGAGGCCATGAAGTCAAGAGCAAGGCAAGAGTGAATGCAGACATTCACTCACAGGGAAGCGGTTTAAGAGACACTTTCTAATGAGAAATGAGGGTAGGAAGGGAACTCGCACGCAAGCGGGCTGGCATCGTTCATCATGTTGAGCCATATACACTGGTAGCACCAGGAGCACTGACATTCAGAGGCAAATCTGTGCTGGCAAATCACTGCTTCTGTTCCAGCACAACCTCTCTGGTGTGATGATCCAACACCTCCCAGTGAAACACTGCTCACTGGAAGCCTGCAGAACAGATGTAGTGTTCTATCATCAGAGGGCTCTCACTCAGCGGAAGAGGATGCATTAGAAACGTCACCTTGGATTTGCACCTGGTTGTTACTGCTTGAACTCAGAGGTAGCCAAGGTTCTGGCAAAATCTGCCTGGGGAGAGGTCTGGGAATGCAGCTGTGCCTCTAACCAAGCGAGCCCAGACGCCTCCCCGGTGCAGCGAGTGTAACAGCCCTCTAAATTCACCGGCACATCTTACCTCTTATGAATTTTACAGTAGGAGGAAATGTAGAAGTAAAGCCCTTGCTTTAAGATTAATGCTTGTGAGCTTGGTGCTAAGTATTATTTACACATAAATAAAATTATACCGTAGTCATTGAGCCTACAATGGCTCCACATTACTGCTCTCCCTGCAGCGGAAATGTAATTCCACAGAAGCACTCCCACAAGTGGGATGGCTGGCTGCTCCCACCAAATGCTCCCTGGGAAGTAACTAGAGATATTTCACTGAAAGAGCTCAACAGAATTGGTTGTGACTTGTTATTTCCAAGAAAGCCATAGAAACATTTCTTTCCTTTGATGGAGGGAAGCACTGCCCACCCTGCTGCCATTACCCCCCCCTCTCCCCAGCCTTCGTGCTTTGCACATCAACAGGGATTGTTCCCAAGCATCCTCTACGTGTGCACCTTCGCCTCTGGCTGTCCCCTGAACACTCTGCATCCGTAATCCTCACATCCTTTGGACTTAAAAGGCTTTAATTGAATCTTTCTGCAAGTCTGGAATTTGTTTATTTAAAAGTTGGGTGCATCTGCAGCTGAGAGCATTGGGCTGCCAGCACACACAGACTATTGAAGGGAGTTTTTTAAAATAACAGCATTTTGGGCTTCCAACAGCATAAGCAAACATATGCTTTTAACTGTGTTCACCTGTGGTGGCACCTGCTTGCTGCAGATAAAAACTTTCAACCGTATATTTGATATAAACTCCAACACAGCAAAGATAATTGCCCCCCCTGCTGAAACCAAGCGCCATAAAACCAGGTCTAAAGGCAGCAGAAAAGAGGCCTGAGGCTGGAAAAGGGGGTGGTGGGAGAAGAGTGAGCCAAGGACTTCTGAAAGAGGATCAGTGACCAAATTGGAGGCACGGTCCCTCCACAGGACCCCTGCCTGGCTCTTACCCAGCACGAGATAGAAGAGGCTGCTGCAGAGCCGCCTGCCTTGCACTGTGCTTCCAGCGTGTAGCAACCCAGAGAGGAGAGGGAAAAATCCTCCCACCACATCACAGCAGTTCAGATAAACGGATATTCCACGAGAAAGAAAGGGAACAGCATTTTCCTTATCGTTCCAAGAAGCCTCAGCTGAAATGAAAACGTGCCCTTCACAGGAAGCACAGACCTCTATGGCTCTTTTACCTGAGCAAGGGTCTGCCTTGACAAGGATGGGAGAGTAATGGACTGAGAAACCACAGCTTCCTTTTCCTGTTTGTTCATTTGAAGACAGAGAAGAGGCGGGTGAAGAGGAGGGCTGGATGAAGACTCCTCTTCCCAGTCCATCCAAAGGTCTGCTCAGCCTCTCATCAGTTCAGGCAGCAATCGGTCATGTTCCCACATGTTCCAGGGAGAGAGGCTCCTCCTTCTGAGCCAGCCTGGGAACGCTAGGAATATGCATTTTTAATAGAATTCATATAAAACTACAAGAGGTTCAAAGTTTGCAGCCAGCTCCTGCTGTGACTTTGTTGGCTGCAGCATTTGGATTTTCACGCCGGCGGCAGCAGAGCCTGAGCACGTTGACAAACCTCCCCCACTACTCTGTCCACATGTCTTAACGTAACACAAGGCATTTTAAATTCCACTTAGAGGAAAATCCTGGGAAAGCCATTGCTTTGTCATGAACCTCTAATTGCAGGTTTCCTTCCCCTCCAGCTGGAAAGCAGCAAAGCCTGAGATCTTGGGAAGTTTGAGCTCTGCATCACATTTCATCGTTCACTGCTTGGACCTGCTTCTTTTGAAGGAGCCTGGATGGAGCAGGTTCAAAGAGAATATCTCAGGTTTTCCAGGGCTACCACTGCATGGTGAGGAGCTCCTGTATTGCATCCTTGCCATCTGGAGTTGTCATTAGCCAGTCGGTGGCAGTGTCACTGGAATGATACATTATTCAGTAATGAGAGCCCAGCTGGCTGCTCACATTTTGAAGTTTCAGGCTCTGTGAAATGCTCCTGAGGAGTTGTACATACAGATAGTAGGGGTGGAGTTGTATTTACAGACAGAAAGGAGGGAGGGAGATGGATTCCCACAGGGGTGGTCACTGGCAGGGAGAGGTGGGATGATCTCTTTTAGGTACTTGGGGACAAATCTCTTCTAGCATTCAGGTCAAGGGAGCAGTTGGGCTGGACCACAGGAGACACATGATGCTCTCCAGTCCTTTGCAGAGTCCATCCAATCCACAGGGCCAGGCTAGAGCCTTGGCAAAGCACCGCCTCCCTCTTCTCAAAACCCTCCTTCAGAGGAGCTGTAAGCATACCTGTGTTCTTCACACCTCCCCTTATAAAAGCTTTGACCAGAGAGGATTCATTTTCATGGTGGAAGCCACAGACAGCACTTTGGCACAGGGCTGGACAATAAAAGGACTGTAGAGGGTCCTCTTGCTCTGGATCAGACAAGGCACAGAAGACCCAAACAGCTTTTCCCATCTCAGCCAGGTGCCCTGGCATTTACCTCCAACTGCTTGCACCAAGTTCTCCCACCTTGAGATGGAAAATGGGCAGCGTTAAGGGACAGACCAGAGAAGCAACTCCAGGAGTGTAGAAAGTAGCCCCTCGGGGTGCTCTGCCCACACTCCCTGGCCCCTCTCCCCTGCTGCTAATGATTTTCTGTCTGGAAGTTCTGTTCAGCCCACAGGCGAAGTCCAGGCCCGTGGCACGGGAGGAGAGCTTCACCCCACCCCTGCTGACACCACAGGCACTCTGAGCACTCACTCACCCGTTATTCCTGGGATGTTTGTGCAGAGGGAGCAGGAAATCCACCCCAGCAGCCACTTGCTGGAGCTGTGAAGTTGGTAACACAGCGAGTGAGCTGCAGCCCCGTCCTGCTCTGTTCCAGATGTGTTACTGCACTCTGTGTGTGAGCCCCAGCTGAGCTGCAGCGTGCAGCCATGAGCCACAGTACTTGTTTGTCCAATAACAGAAGTTCTGGTAAGCAAAGAAAAGGTGGAATTAAAAGATCCTCTAGAGAAATAGTACATAATATGAAGATGGAGCAGCAGGTAACACAGCCAACTATAAGCTGTTTGCTTGGACGTCTGGATAAAGTTGCTGATAGGTGAATCCCACCATCCGCTTCACTGCTGCTCCTTTGAAGGCACAGGTGAGATTCATGGAGCAGGCTGCAAACCACAGAGCAGCCCCCCCCAAAGGAACCATTCAGCACCACGAAGCATCTTCAGCAGAAGCCCCGTAAGCCTCTCAATGCAGCACTGCCAGAACAGTTAATTTAGCAGAAGTCAGAGGGAAAAAACAAAATAATAATACCTGTATGCCTTCCAGCACGCTGGTCTTGAGAAGGAAGAGTCATCTTCAGAAGCTGAGGGCTGGGACGTGCTGAGCTGCTTGATGGGTATTTGAATCATAGAATCACAGGGTTGGAAAAGCCCTTTAAGCTCCTGGAGTCCAACCGTCCCTGTCCTGTGCTGACCCAGAGCCCTGAGCACCTCATCTCCCCTCTGTTAAACACCCCCAGGGCTGGGGACTCAGCCCCCTCCCTGGGCAGCCTGGGCTACAGCCCCACAGCTCTGCCAGGGAAGAACTTTGCCCTCCCAGCTGAGCTGACCCTGCCCTGGGGCAGCTTGAGCCCATTGCCCCTTGTCCCATCTCCTGTCCCCTGGCTGAAGAGACCCTCGCCCACCTCTCTGCACCCTCCTCTGGGACCTAAGACACCCAGCAGAAGGCTGCTGCTCCACTGGGACCTGGCACAGGGAAGGATGAGCTTCCAGCCAGCCACGGGCCAGGAGCCACAGCCACCTCCAGCCAGGGGATGCCTCTTGCCCTGGCTGCCTGCACCAGCCAGTTGATGCCCCACGTGCTCGCTGGGCAGTGCCAGGGACCTCTCAGCCTCTGCTCAGTCGATGAGGAGCCAAAGTGCCCAGTTGAGGAGCCCAGTTTGGGAGCTGACGTGCCAGGACTGCTGTACAGCCCCAGACCGGTGCTGCCGGACGCAGTCTGCCTCCCATGTCTGCTCCATACCCCCTGAGCCAGCACTTCTGTGTGCTTTGCAAACACCAGCTCCCATTAGCACGGTGAGGTGAACTGGAGAGCAGAGGGGAAAACAAACCCATCTCCTTCCCCTGTGTGCTTCCAATGCCACTTTGTGCAGCACCCTGTTTCCTCTGAGCTCCTTCGCTTCTCTCCCCCCCGGTGCGAGTGCTACAGAGAAAGGGGGAAACACTTCTCACTGTCAGCACGTGGCTATAAACCGACCAAAGCTGGCAGCAGGACAAGGGGACAAGTTTAATGCTTTAAATTATCATCAGCTTGTTTTTCAAGGGTGAATAGGATGGCAGCCACCCAGCCAACCTTCCCTTGGAGACGGGCTCGCCGAGGGCAAGCGTGCAACTCAGGGAGGGGGCTCCTGCCAGCTTTGCCCCCCTGCAAAGGCTGGAAACACTCTGTCACCACAAGTCATAGCAATAAACCAGGGAAAAAAACCCCAATGCTTACAATTCCTGGATATCCAATGGCTGTGTAAGTGACAGTTGGTTAGAAAATTTGAAAACTGATGTTTTTTTCCCCGTTCTGGTGTTCAACGGGTCCCGGGCAGTGTGGTTTGCTCCCACTCAGCCTCAGAATTGATGTTGGGATTTTAAGTACATGGCACAGCATACAATTTAAAGTAGTAACTTAATTTATTCTGCGCTACCTTAAGGCTGTATCACGGCTGGCCCGTTTTCCCATCCCATCCCTCATTTGCCAGTGACAGCGGATAGAATCATTAAATCTGCAATATGCAAGGATGGCTTCCAGCAGCAGCACTTAGCGGCTCTGTCTTTGCCCATATGCCCAAAGACTTGTTCAAAACCTGAATTTTTGAGTAATTTATGACTGTTCTTACCATGACACAGATGGCTTATTGATCCGTTTAATCTAAGTACCTGTGGTTTCGCAGGGGAAAATACTCCCCTTCTTCGCCACGCTCATTTTTGCACCACTTTCCCAGAACAAGAATGTGCTGCCTATTATCTTAATTGACTGATTCTTTAACAAGTTGCAGTCTGGCTAGAACAAAACTAATTTTGCAGAGTTTGACCAGCTTGAAGTTTGCTCCCCCTGTGCATCTCCGGACATCTATCACACCTCACCCATTCTTCCCCTTCTCACCTTGGAAGCCACCCAGAAGCCCATCTCCTGTGGCATTCAGCTGCTTGCCTTCCAGGCAGTGAGAGCTGCCAGCACCTGCACAGGGTACTCTCTACCCTTCCCCGAGCAAAAGTCACAGTATTTAGATATAAGCTGCAAGTCTCATTATCTCAAAGGACTTTTTTCTCCTACCACTGGAGCCAGTAGGGATGCCCTGGCTGCTGAAGAGAGAGCAAAGTCCAAAGGAGACAGACCTGTGGCTTTTAATCTTCATCTTTTTTTTTTTTTCTAATTATAATGAATCAAAACGAGCTTAAACCTTTGCTGTTCCACAAAAGAGTGCCTGGCATGCGCTCTCAGAAAAGCTCTTTCACTCTAATGAGGAGCAGAGAATAACCAACAGTTTCCATGGGCAGAATCAAACCACTTAAAAAACTAAAAGAAGAAATGGAGACTGAGAGCCCTTTCTTCAGACTAGACCTTCTTTCACTTACAAAGCATCATGAGTGGTGCCTCAGGGCAGGCAGGCACCCACAGCCACAGGAAGCTGCTCAGATGAGCATTAGATCCTCCATACAGCTTTCCAGATGTGCTTCAGAGCTCTTGGGATTTAAGTTAATGTATGCCACAGGTACCACGGAGTCTTTATGACCTTGGTAGCACTCAAGACCTCATGGGAGGTCATCTTGGTGCAGTATCACATCCTCAGGACTTCTGTCTCCTTTTTCTATCATAGCTTGTTCCAGCCAGCCAAAGGGAGGTCCCTGGCAATGGGTCCCTGCATTCCCTGAATTCTCTGGGACCTGGAAAATATGGCCCCACAGGATGAGGTCCCTGCCACAGGGACCCCGCTGAGGGCCAGGGAGAGATTCTTGGTTGCAGTGTCAGGGTCAGGCTTGATGGAGCTCTGAGTGACCTCATCTAGTGAAGATGTCCCTGCTCACTGCAGGGTGGGACTAGATGGGCTCTAAAGGTCCCTTCCAACCCAACACATTCTATCAGTCTATGACACTTCCCAATTAGCAGCACTGCAAAGCACTCGAGAACCACAGAATCATAGAATCCCAGCCTGGTCTGGGTTGGAAGGGACCCCAAGGATCACAGAGCTCCAACCCCCTGCCACAGGCAGGGCCACCAACCTCCAGGCCTGGATCTACACAAGGTTGCCCAGGGCCCCATCCAACCTGGCCTTGAACACCTCCAGGGATGGGGCACCCACCCCCTCTCTGGGCAGCCTGTTCCAGCCCCTCACCACTCTTTCTGTAAAAAACTTCCCCCTAATATCTAATCTAAACCTTCCCTCCTTTAGCTTTAGCCCATTCCCCCTTGTCCTACCATTATCTACCCTTTTAAAAAGTTTAATCTCCTCCTGCTTATAAGCTCCCTTCAGGGACTGGCAGGCTGCAATGAGGTCCCCCCGCAGCCTTCTCTTCTCCAGGCTGAACAAGCCCATCACCCTCAGCAGCCCCCAAGAGTGGGCCAGACCTTCCTTGATTTGCTCCTGATTGCACCAACGACAGGGAAGAATCACATCTGGAGCCTTTACATCACTACAAGATCATGGTTTTTTTAGCATTCCTCCAGGCAAGTTTTATCTGCTCCCAGGATCCAGCTTCCCTTTGTGGTATTTCTCAAGCCAGCCAGCCAGGCATTGCCCATGGCATGCAGAGCAGTGAGGACAAACCCTCATGGAAAAGGAGAACTGCAACAACCGGGAAGGAGCCCTTCTGAGACACATCACAAGTCTGCTTTCCTTGGCCAAGCCTCCATCAACTGACCCGAGCTGGTACCTGGTTCACTGCAGACAGGTGCTGAGAGGTTATTTCAGACCCGAGGGCCAAACAAGCCCCCCCCCAGACAGCTCTGCTGCACAAAGAACATCAGCCACAGTGCTTCATACAAAGTGAGACTGATTTACTTTTCCTTAATTAATCATCTCCATTTCCTCCCTCTTTAGCCTTGGCCAATGAGGTGTAAATTGCAGGGGCAGATGCATTTTCTGGGCTAAATTCCAAGCTAAACTGTTCTCCAGCAAGGGAGGAGGCACTGAGCAGTGTGCTTCAGCGTTCACTGTCATTAGGCACTTTGAATTCACCTCCCTCAGAAGGCTCTGCTGGTGTTATTTCACCCATACTCTTTCCAGCCTGATTCTGGCAGATTTTATACCCTGAGCTCAGTGAAGAGCAAATGTTGGTCCCTCAAAGGTTTCCCTGTTCAGGAAAGCCAACCAAGCCTCCTGGTCCAGCCCTGGAGCTTCCACTACAAATCTCCAGAGGCAGTTTCCCCTGAGGTTCCTTTGTTTCAAACCTCACGTTTGCCCCAGAACATCCATACATCTCCAGCTACCTGTGGGTTCCTGGGCAGCAAGGAGCTCGCTGAGGGCCTCAGATAGACACCCAACGTGGCTCCTACCCAAAATGCCACCACTGTCACTTTGAAACCTCATTTTTGGTATTTGCCAGATTATTGCAGCAACTGATGTCCTACCCAATGTGCTACCCAATGTGCTACCCAGCCATTAAGGTAGGGGCAGCACTCTAAGGGAAAATAAGTGGCAGAATGGGTCTGTAGTTTAAGTTTCAATGCTGCACCCGTCAGTTTATTCCTGACATCACAGCAAAAGCTCTCTTTGGATCTTCTCATTGTCTCTGTGCTCTCCATCACCCCCCAGGGTAACTCACAGCCAGGGGGGGCTTCACTCCCCAGATGTGAACAAGCAGAGCCCCTGCTTACAGACCCAAACTCTGGGCAAACAGACTCAAATTTCAAGACCACATTTGCGACCCCCATCTCTGGGCAATGCAGATGAGACAGCTGCATTTGGCCACACAGAGAAACTCCAGGTAGGGAGGAATCAGCAGCACCAGTCTGGAAGCGCAGCCCCGAAGGGAACCGCTCTTGGCACAGAACGGCTTCATCACCAACACTGGTTTCTAATTAGCAAACCTCATCCTGAAGGAAGTTCATGTGTTTTTGTTAATCACAAGAAACACATTACTGTAAAAAATGTAGAGTCAGGAAAATATTTGGAGCCTGAGGATTTAGGAGAGACCCGTCTTGCTGGAAGCACGGTTATACTCAGCACCTCTGAAATAAATGCCATATATTTGAATTAAACACTTATTAATCCCCCTACAAAGGACTGGAGCTATCCAGGCAATTTTCTGAGTGTAAATGTAGCTTTTGTTAATGTAGTAAAAATAAAGCCTTTCCCTTTCAGTCATAACCCCGGTGATGGAACCTGTTACAAGCAGAGCGGTTTAGTAGCTCCTGTCCTGAAATTACTCATCAGAGTGACAGAATAAAGATCCCTTTTATCCATCTTATATTTCATCCAAAAACACATCCAGGCGGTTTGCGAGCAGCAGCCTCACAGGGAGTCTCAGGACGCTGCTGGCAATATTGGCAATAAATTAATAGTGGTGGCTGTGGCTGGAGGTGAAGCTGGTGTCACTGCCTGAGCCACACATTAATCCCTGGCCCTGCTCACAGGGCAGGGGGGTGTTAATATGAACTAATTCATCTTTTAAACGTGTTCCCCCACTTTCCAAATTACATGGGTGAGACCCTCAACATCTGAGCGTCACAGAGCGCTCTGGAACGGAGTCCCGCTCCCTCAAGTGGGTTTTCAGTGTCAGGTGGGCATGAGCAGCCTGAGCGTGGTGTGATGAGGAGCTGGGGGCTGCCCGGGGGTGCACGACGCCTGCTGACCCAACGTGCATGAAGGGGATGTCACCGCAGGGCAATGAGGGGCTGCACCTTGCCCACAGGTGTTTTGGGCTGGGGGCAGCCATGCAGCAGGGACATTAGCTCAGAGCTGGGCAGCAGAGATGTTAGCCCTGGGCTGGGCAGCAGGGACGTTCGCTCTGGGCTGGGCAGCAGGGACGTTAGCCCTGGGCTGGGCAGCAGGGACGTTCGCCCTGGGCTGGGCAGCAGGGACGTTCGCCCTGGGCTGGGCAGCAGGGATGGGCTTTTTTCATCCAGGTTGGAAAAGCCCTCCAAGATCATCCAGTCCAAACATCTCCCTGCTACCTCTATTGCTCACTAACCATGTCTCTAACTACCTCATCCAGCATTTCCTTGAACACCCTGAGGGACAGTGACTCCACCCCCTCCCTGAGCAGCCCCTTCCAGTACCCAATTGCTCTTTGGGTGAAGAAATGTCTCCTCACTTCTAACCTGACCCTCCCCTGGCACAACTTGCAGCCATTCTCTCTCGCCCTATCGCTAGTTATCTGCAAGAAGAGGCTGATCTCCAGCTCCCCACAACCTCCTTTCAGGGAGCTGGAGAGAGACAGAAGGTCTCCCCTCAGCCTCCTCTTCTCCAGACTGAACAGTCCCAGATCCCTCAGCTGGGACCGGGCTGGTGATAGCCTGGGAAGGAGGGACCTCCTCCACCTTAATGGCTTTTACAGGCATAAAGTTTTACAAAGCATCATGCTGATTCTTGAATTTATCAGGGTGCAGAACTGGAGCACAGAATCCCAGAATCTTCCAAGCTGGGAGGGACCCCAAGGATCATCGAGGCCAACTCCTGGCTCCACACAGCCCAACTAAGCCAGAGCATGAGACTGAGCACATCATCCAGACGCTGCTTGAACTATATTTCCTTTATATAAAACATAGGCAAGGGGCCCCAAATTACGCATTTGAACAAAAGCAGAGGATGTTCCCATGGGTGCAGAGATCCAGCTCCTCCCAGAGCAGCTCTCCAAGGCGCCCATGCTGTGTCCCACAGCTCTCCAATGTCACCCATGCCTCACTGCCAGCTAGCGCGGTTGGAGACTAGGAGAGGCTGAGCCAAGGTTTCCAGTACACGCTAATACAGCAGATAATAATAATAATAATCAATATCAATCTGAAAGCAACACTTTGGAGAGCTGTTCTTCTGAAAATATTATGTAGCTCGGCCCTAAAATGTGACACTGCTGATTTGCAGGTGAGCGTGCAACGCACCTGCACGTGTCTGGCAGGAAAGGCTGATCCTCCCCACAGACAGACATTACTGACATCGATCGGTGCAGCCAGAAGTGGGGGCTATAAAATTAAAGCCACCCAGATCATCCAGCTCAGTCTTTATGAGGCACATAAAGAAACCAAGTAAGTGTTATCCCTCTGTCAAATAACTCTTCCTGCGGCAGCTGTGAAACGCCTTGGAGCTCCTGGTCCTGGAGCTCCTGGTCCCACTGACCCTGCACAGCCCAGGAAAATCGCTGGCCAGGCTCCCACAGACCATTGCTCTGCGGCTCACTGGGCTGACCTGCTCACAGCCATGGCCTTGGCTGCGGTGGCACACATCTGGCCAGCACACAGGGGTCTGTGTATCTGCCAGGAGCGAGAGCAGGAGGATGCTGGGCAGCCTGCCCACTGCTGAAACCACCTCGTGTGAAAAGCCACACCTCACACCTCAGATCTCACACATCTCCAAGGGCAATGGCAGGGTCACAGGGGTTAACTGAGCATTTGCACTGTTAGGAACAGATTTACCATCCTTCATCCCAGGTATGATGTTGGCTGAATTCGATGCTTCCCTCCGTGACCACAGTGTACACCGACACACCTCACTTTTTTCTTAAAAAAAAGCATCCACATACCTGTTCCACCCAAATTTGTCCAGATGGGGCTGGCACAGGGATTAGTGCAGTTGCCCAAAAGCTCAGGAGTCCCAGACAGAGCCAGAGGAGAAGTCAGTGGGCACAGCCGGCGAGCTCGGTGCTCTACAGCCTGTCACTGCATCCCCTGCTCCCTGCTTCTCCCTGCCATGGTGACAAGGAACACAGTGAGAGGAGTGCTCTGTGCCCGAGCCCCTCGCAGAGCTTCCACACACCCCCTCCCAAAAAGCAGCTTTCACGTCACTGAGTGTGTCCCAGGATGAGCCCTTCTCACACCCTGTCCCGCTGGGTGCCCGGTGAACGGGCAGGCACGCTCGCGGCAACGCCTCTCAGGTGTCTGGGAGGAAGAGTTACACGTGTGCTGCCCAGATCTGGGGCAGTCGGTCTTGGGGTGCTGAGCACCTGGTGCTCAGTGGGCAGGCAGCCCGGTGCCTCCACCCAAGAGCTGCTCAGAGCCTCGAGGTCCCAAACCTCCTGCCTGACTTGAGCATCCATCCCTCTCCCCAGGAACCCCTCCCAGCCACAATACACTCCTGGGCAAGGGAAGTGGGGGTTGGATCAGAAGCATCCCAGGAGCAAAACACAGAAGCAGGTGCCCCTGTCTGCCAAGGAGCAATAAAACACAGGAGGAAATGCCAGCATCCTCCTGTCCCACCATGGCTGCCCTTCCCCAGCCTCCATCAGCAACATCTGCACCAGACAGCTGGAGAATTTAAGCAGATAATTACCTCAGCCTGCATCGTGGGGCATTCATTATCGAGGTATTGATTAATTGTATTCAAAGTGCACCAAGTGACACTGAAAGCTGGGACAGACTTCCTACCAGAACAAACCCAAACTGAACGATAACCCAGTCCAAGTCACCACACACCTGGCTTTAGTGTGCACCACAATGTGAACTGCAAAACCAGCCTTTTTGTCTCTAAAGTGTTGTCTTAAACGTTATTTTGTGATACTCAACTAGAGATGCTGGGAAAGGAGATTCATTTTCTAAACTGCAGCACACCTAAGGCATGTGGTTCCTTGATAAAACATGCACTTGCTGAGGCTTTGATGCCTCCTGTGGCATGCAGAACGGGAGCCAGCTGATGCTGGCAGAGCAAGCGACTGCCCAGCACCGAGTGCCAGCAGGGTCTCCAGACGCTGCTCGTGCCACACCATGGCTGTCCCTCCAGCACAGGCACAGCCCAGGATGCCAACGCAGCTTTGGCATCCTGGTATTTCCCAGCAAGAGTCCAAGCTTCCACTGCCTGTACTGGATTTGAAAACTGGAAGCTTTCACCCTGCCCTTGCCATCCCCACCACTGAATCCCCCACAGCAGCAGCGTCGCCCCGCTGTTCCAGCCACTCCATGGGTCCCAGAGCAGATTCCCAGTGAAGTTGTACTGATCCATCCCTGCAGCCCTGGGGTGTGCCAGGGAAGGACAGGCACAGGGCCGGTTCCAGCAGCTTCAGGAGGAAGGGGAAGGTGAGCCACCTCCACTCATGGGGCAGGAAGGGCTGTACACAAACCATCCGAGCTGCAGCATCGCTGTGCCTGTGCCAGGTAGCAGTGCTGTGAGAACACCCGCTGCTCAGGGAGACTCTGGTGCATCCCTCCAGGCACAGCATCACCCCTGAGACTCAGCACTGCAGCCACTGAAGGTGTGAGGGTTTCAAAACAATGGCAGGCACTCTGCTCAGTGGCACATTGAACAGGCCTGGCTCACTACCAACCACCTTCACTTCAAGGTGCTTCTGCCTTAAATCCCCTCAAGAGTCAAAGCTTTTCCCCAAAAAGCCCTGACAAGCAAAGACCTCAGCTCCACCCTGGGCAGTGTTAGCCAAGCACTCAGGGCCCTCACTGCCTGTCTCAGTGCTCACCAAGGGCAGCAGCCCCAGGCACGGCAGCCACCCCTCTGTGCTGACATCAAAGCACTGTACCCCATAATAACAATGCTCTTTCACCACTCAAGGTGTGCCCAGCGCTACAGCCTATCCCTGACAACTGGTCCAGAGCCACGCAGCATCCCAAGGAACAGCTCATGATACCCACTAAAGCAGCATCACCTCAGACACACGTGTCTGCAAGAACTCCAGTCTGGTCCTTCCGGGTTTGCTTTCCTTCCCTGCCCTCCCCTTCACCATCTGATGCCGTTATTAGTACACCAGAAGGATTAACTCATTACACATGCAGGGCCTTGGGGACTGCTGGGAATCTGAAACATCTGAAACAAAGTGAATGAGTCCTTCAGAGCTCGTCTGCAAACCAGCACAACGCCATCAATAATTAAAGTGCACCGTGACCTAAATAAAGCCTGGGATCACACTTGGCTTCAATACTTCTTGTCACATAGCAAGCTTTGTCTGATGCTCTGCGGGGCCTGGGCCAGACAGGAGCAGTCTTTCAGGTGTAATTACATCTATCAGTACATGGTTAAGCAAGAAACGTCCTCAAGCAAGAGGTGCTCAGCCATCACTCAACCAGGGTGGCTCACAACGTCACAGACTCACACGGATGGAAAAGCCCTTTGAGCTCCTGGAGTCCAACCGTCCCTGTCCTGTGCTGAGCCAGAGCCCTGAGCACTTCATCTCCCCTCTGTTAAACACCCCCAGGGCTGGGGACTCAGCCCCCTCCCTGGGCAGCCTGTGCCACAGCCCCACAGCTCTGCCAGGGAAGAACTTTGCCCTCCCAGCTGAGCTGACCCTGCCCTGGGGCAGCTTGAGCCCATTGCCCCTTGTCCCATCTCCTGGCCCCTGGCTGAAGAGACCCTCGCCCACCTCTCTGCACCCTCCTGGCAGGGCAGGGGAGGTGGGGAGAAGGTCTCCCCTCAGCCTCCTCTTCTCCAGGCTGAACACCCCCAGCTCCCTCAGCTGCTCCTCAGAGGATTTGCCCTCCAGCCCCTTCCCCAGCCTGGTTGCCCTTCTCTGGACTCGCTCCAGGGCCTCCATGTCCTTCTGATGGTGAGGAGCCCAGCCTATGTAGGAATGACTGGGAAGGAGAGAGGCCAAGAGAGAGGAGGAAGAAGGGAAGGAGGAGAAAGAGGAAGGGAAGAAGGGGGAAGAGGAGGATGAGAAGGAGGGCAGAGCCAGCTCCATGACGCCCCGAGCCCAGGACATGCAGGCAGTGTAAGAGGCTGTGTGCATGGATCACAGATCAGTGTCACAGCCTGGCAGCACCAGCTTGAAACAAATTGTTTACAATTCAGAACCATTTCAGTCTCTCTCTTCCCCATTACTCGGCCCTGAGCGCAGGGACGCTGGGGATGGCAACACAGAGCAGCACCAGAAATAAGGCAGGTTCCCAAATCAACAAAAGAAGCTGCTCTCATAGCAATTTGCCATCAAGAAAGCCTGAAATAGCAGAAAATCATGAGGCAGGCTGTTCCCATGAAACATTCAGCTCAAGAGGCCCTGAGTGCAGGTAACTGCATGAGCTTGTTGGGTCCTGGATGGAAAACAAATCAAAGCTTTGAGAAGCAGCCTGCTGAAGCCTTGTTGCAAAGCCATTCCTTATGGAAACACGTTGGTTTTCAGCTTCCTTGAGCTTTCATGCTCAAGGTGAGCAGGGATGGGGCTGCACTGACCCCCAGCCAGAGCTCCCACCCCATGCCTACGGGCGGCTCTGGCGATGCACAGGTACCAGCCTCGAAGATGCTGTCTCTTTGAGAGACCATGAGGAAGAATCCCCCATATAAAACAGCAGCAGCTTAATTCCAGAGAGTTAAAAAGTGGCTTTCAGGGGTGAAGAAGAGGAGGGGAGGAGTGAGAAGTGCAGCTGACATAAAGAACTTCCCCCAATATGGAATTTAAATCTAATTTAGCTTCACTCCATCCCCCTTGTCCTGCCATTATCTACCCTTTTAAAAAGTTGATTCCCCTCCTGTTTCTCTGCTCCCTTCAAGGACAGGGAGGCTGCAGTGAGGTCCCCCTGCTGCCTTCTCTTCTCTAGAATGATTTTGAACATTTCTCTCAGCACTGACCCAGGGAGGAGCTCACAAACCCAGGCTGTTCTAGCTCAGTGCTGCCCCTGAGGCTGAAGCCAAGGCAAACCCAGCTGAGGACGGGACCTTGCTGCAGAGCATCCCAGCTCACCCCCATGCTGAGCACACCTCACAGCTCATCTCACTGTGCCTGGGCACCTAAGGACCTTCAGGGCTGGCACTGTGGGGTGGGAATGCCCTGATGGAGACAGCAAGCCCAAAGTTTGGACAAGTTCCTGTTTTGGGGCTGCAAAAGGGCACGAGGGGTTGGAAAGAGAAGCAGCCGTGGAATGCAGTCAGGGCACGGGGCGTGCAGCCAGCACTGGAGAGCCTCCCTGCATCCCCCCCTCCCCTGCACTTACTACTAATAGTACCTGAGGCTCCCCTTCGACTGTCAGACAATCCAGATGCAAATAATAGAACATTTCCTATTAAAAAAGGATAATCTCCTGTCAGAAAGAGAACAGTAAGCACAGTGAATAATTTAAAAGCTGTGGGGATATAAGGATTTATCACATTTCCCAACAAGCCAGGAGCTTTGATTAATGGTCAAAAATAAAAAATAAGGTTGGAATTAAGTTGTAAAAGATAGCCCAAAGTAATCATTTTTATACTGTTAACACAGTTTGAAGTGTTTTCATTGCAAGAAACAACCTGCCGGTCTCCTTTTGCCTATTAAAATAGATTGACTGTGATTCATTTAATAAACTCATTTGGAATCAATTCCCAAATTCAGGACACAACTCTGCAGAAGCAGCAGCAGGCTGTAACATTAAATCAGAGAATCCCAGCCTGGGCTGGGCTGGAAGGGACCCCAAGGGTCACAGAGCTCCAACCCCCTGCCACAGGCAGGGACACCAACCTCCAGGCCTGGAGCTACACAAGGTTGCCCAGGGCCCCAGCCAACCTGGCCTTGAACACCCCCAGGGACGGGGCACCCACCCCCTCTCTGGGCAGCCTGTTCCAGCCCCTCACCACTCTCTCTGCACAGAACTTCCCCCCAATCTCTCCTCTCACCCTTCCCTCCTCCAGCTTCACTCCATCCCCCTTGTCCTGCCAGTCTCTGCCCTTTAACAAGCTGATTCCCCTCCTGTGTCTCTGCTCCCTTCAGGGACTGGCAGGCTGCAGTGAGGTCCCCCCACAGCCTTCTCTTCTCCAGGCTGACCCAGCCCAGCTCCCTCAGCCTCTCTCTGTAGGGCAGCTGCTCCAGCCCTCTGAGCATCTCCCTGGCTCCTCTGACCCCTCTCCAACAGCCCCACATCTTCACCTGCCCTGCACACGGCCCTTGGGAAGCAGAGAGGCACCATCAGCTCCCCGAAATGCTGCTGCTGGGCCAGGCAGGGTGAGTCAGAGCTGAGCATCCCCATGCTGTGACCATTAACTGAAGCTCCAGGTGAGATTCACATAGAATTAGTCATCTTATTCATAAAAACACAAAGTATTGTGTCATCACCAGCATCTCCACAGTGTGCAGTACTGCTGCACCTTCCACTCACAGCATGGGGCAGTCAGCCCCAAACCCTGGTACCTCCACCATAAAACCACCATGGGAGAGTCCCAGGCTGTCAGATCATCCCTCCTGCCTCAGTCCCCACAGACCAAACCAGGGCTGATGTCACTGCACCGCAGCAGTGGAGGAACCTGCTCTCTACAACCCCCTAGAACAAAGCCAGCAACAAAGCTGCTCTGGCTGACAGCTGCTGTGCTGGAGCAGGACGCTAGACTCTGACACCCCTACCCATGACACCCACCCCCAGAGCTCCAGAGGAGCAGCAGCAGCAGCACCCCCAGACAGCAGCTCTGTGCCCAGACACCAGTGTGCAGCTGGGCGCGTGCCACACGCCCAGCATGGGGCACGAAGACCCCACTCCCAGGGCCTGGCAGGAATCAAGCCCTGCAAACCACCTCTGACCGCTTACTGGAGGACACCTCCATGAAGTCCTGCTTTGTTCAGCTGGTAACTTCTTGTGCCTTTAAGTGCATGGCAGTGTTTAGTGCCCAGGCTGGATCTTCCCTCCCAGCGAGGGGGGTGACAAGTGACACGGAGCTGCCCCGAGCCAGGGGACTCACTTGTTTTCAGCTTCTCAAGAGCTTTGTTTTCACCAACCCAGACTTGCAGAGAGATTCTGGTTTGGGCATTCCGAGCACACTCCTGAGAGCTTCAAAGTGTTATTTGTGATTAATCTGTGTATACTCTAATAGCTGAATTTCGCTTCATCATGCCTGTCTCTCCCACAGCCCCTATTATCCCCCGTGTCACCGCCGTGTCGCGGTGCTTCCTGGTGCCGTACAAATCACGGTGTTCAGTCCTTGAGCAGAGACCCAGAGGTCACAGGGAAAACAGCTCCACACTTTGTTCTGTGCTCGTTCTGCTCTGCACACAGCTCACAGCTCACAGCTCACAGCACACAGCAGTGTCTCAGTCACCCACGCCACCCCGGCGCGCGCTCAGCTGGCTGTGCCCGCGCTACCAAACACCCATTGCTTTCCCAGCCACCACGTTCCCTCACTGAGGGCCAGAGCCTTGGCTGGTGCTGAGGGAGTGCCTGCCAGAGCCTCGTGCCACGCTGGGCTGTCCCTCCACTCACCCAACCAAAGTGCCCAGCTCACAGCCACGGAGGACCGAAACCAGAGCCACTCGTTGCTGGCCGATGATGAAGGACCTAACGCTGCACTCCTGCCCAGAGAAGGTTATAAACTTCCTCACAAGCTGGTAATTAAGGGTACAACGGATTTTTCACTGGCTGAGCTGCTTATTTAATTATTTCCCCTCCTTGGGAATCACTTTCGGGCTGCCCCGTGCTCGGGAAGGTCCCCAGGAAGGTGGCCTAGGCTCTCAGGCTGACACTCAAAGCCTCACCTATGGGCTTTGAAGGATGCATCCCGAAGGATGGTGGTCCTCACACACCTCACAGCTGCTGTGTAGATGCTCACTTCAGCCTCACAGAACCACAGGGGTGGGAAGGGCCCTCCAGAGCCCATGGGGTCCAACCCTCTGCCAAAGCAGGGTCCCTAGGACAGGGCACACAGGTTGGTGTCCAGACAGGGCTGGAATCTCTCCAGAGAAGGAGACTCCACACCCCCTGGGCAGCCTGTCCCAGGGCTCCCTCACCCTCACTGGGAAGAAGTTCTTCCCCACATTGGGGGGGAACTCCCTGTGCTCCAACTTGAGCCCATTGCCCCTTGTCCTGTCCCCACAGACACTGAGAAGAGGCTGCCCATGGCCCCCTGTGTCCCATCCTTCAGCTATTGATCCCCATTGATCAGAGCCCCTCTCAGGCTTCCTCTCTCCAGGCTGAACAGCCCCAGCTCCCTCAGCCTTTCCTCATGGGGAGATGGTCCAGCCCTTTAATCATCTCCATAGCCCTTCGCTGGACTCTCTCCAGGAGATCCCTGGCTGTTTGATCCCAGGGAGCCCAGCACTGGACACAACACTCCAGGTGGGGCCTGAGCAGGGCAGAGCAGAGGGGGAGGATCCCCTCCTGTGACCTGCTGCCCACACTCCTCTTGATGCCCCCCAGGGTCCCACTGGCTCTCTTGGCCCCAGGGCACACTGCTGGCTCATGGCCAACCTGTCACCCACCCGGACCCTCATGTCCTTCTCCACAGAGCTCCTCTCCAGCAGCTCACCCCCTCTCCAGCAGCTCCCCTCACTGTGATCTGTGCAGTGGCTGGGTAAGTGGGGAGCAAGCCTGCAGCCAGCCCCGCAGGGTTGGGAAGCTGGTGCTGCATCCCGGGATGTGTGGAGGGCCACACACCGATCTGCTATCAGAGAACTGCTCAGCAAAGCTGCTAACACAGCCTGTTTTCTGCTCAAGTGAGCAAAATATCCTCACAGGAGAAGTTTGTTAGCTTGAGAATAGCAATTTTTTATGCATGATGTAATTCACTTGAAGCTTCACTGAGCTGGAAGCACCCGACCTTTTGATCTTTTTGCAAATAGACCAACAGCCCCAAGGAAGCTTGAAAGCACTGAGCCCCTCCATGGAGGAGGGGGGCAGGATGGAGGAGGAGGACAGAGCACTGAGGGAGCTGTGCAATAAAAGGTTGTTTTTCCACATGTGACCAAATCCTGGGAAATAGATATTAATAAAAGCCTGATATATTTTGGTCGTTGATCAAAAACCCCAAAACTCAAAATACATTTGTAGAAAGGAGCTAAGAGGTGTTATCTTATATTGATATTATATTGGTATCTTATGCAATGTTGCCCACCATGGCACTGCTGTTAGGGCTTGCCCATGGCTTGCATCGTTACCGCCCACTACGCTGCTGCTGGAGAATGCTGAGGGCAACTGAAAGCCCCAAGAGGGAGCCAAGCATAGATGGATCGGCCTGGAAAAGTCATTAAGGGAAAGGGGTAGAGACATGGGGCTACTCTGAGCAACAAGGGCCCTGAGTGACGTGGTCCCTGAACGAGCTGCCAGCCAGGTGCTGGAGAGCCTGGTGACGGAGAGCCTGGTGACGGAGAGCCTGGTGGGTTTTCAGGAGGGGGAACTACAGCCGCACGTGCCAAACTATTGGATTGGCCATAATGGGCTGGATGTGTCCCAAACAGCAGATCTCTGCTGTTCTGCAAGGCAGGCAGCTCCTGAGAACTCAATCCACCTGTTAATCAAGATGTGAGGGGGGATTATTTTCTGTTGGAAGCCTTCACCTCCACTTTGATAAGCCACCTAACAACAGGGCGTCACGTTTCAGAGCGATGAGCTGGGAGGGTCTCTCCTTCCCAGGGGATTCCTTTGAAGAAGCAGCAGTTGTGAAAGTGTTCCTGCCTCTCCTCCAGACCTGTGGGGATGCAGGAGAGCTCTGTAGACTTACTGAGGTTAAGTTCGTGGTGCCTCTTCATCAGGTTTCTAATTTTACCTCCAAAAGGTGCTAACATTTGGATAGCACAAAGATTTTTCCCCCCCAAACATAACACAGGATGTGATTTGCAGTCATTAGCAGGGGTCAGGCTGTTTGAAACCCAACAGCTTCCACCTTCTGTTATGAATTCCAGCAAATTACAGGGTTGTGAAATGATATTAATAGCCTAATTATTTAAAAGGTAAGTTTGAGAATGATAACTATGCATAGAATGATAGAATGCTTTCCACTGAAAAAGACCTTCAAGATCATTGAGCCCAACCACCTCTCCAGCCCTGCTAGGTCCAACACACCACATCACCAAGTACAACATCTGCTCTTCTTTTCAACCCCTCCAGGGACAGTGCCTCCCCCACCTCCCTGGGCAGCCTGGGCCAGTCTCTGTCAGCCCTTTCAGTACAGACATTGTTCCTTATATCCAACCTCAACTTCCCCTGACACAACTTCAGGCCCTTTCCCCTTGTCCTGTCACTGGCTACCAGGGAGAAGAGACCGACCCCACCTCCCTACAGCCACCTTTTAGGTAGCTGTGGAGAGCAATGAGCTCTCCCCTCAGCCTCCTCTTCTCCAGGCTGAACACCCCCAGCTCCCTCAGCTGCTCCTCAGAGGATTTGCCCCCCAGCCCCTTCCCCAGCCTGGCTGCCCTTCTCTGGACTCGCTCCAGGACCTCAGTGTCCTTCTGATGGTGAGGAGCCCAGAACTGGACCCAGCACTCGTGGTGCCTCACCGGTGCTGAGCACAGGGGAAGGATCCCTTCCCTGCTGCTGGGACGCTGTTCCTGATGCAGGCCAGGATGCCACTGGCCTTCTTGGCACCTGAGCAAGCCAGAGACACTTGGGCATAAACCAGACCTTCCAGTAAGCCCAGGAAGAAGCCTAGGAGTGGCACCTGCACAGCTCCTAGCCTGCGGTTGCTGAAGGTGAAAGCAGACAGGTATGTTCCCAGCCATGCTACTCACATGACAGGCTTTGACAGGATGTTTTTCCCATTTTCTCTCCCAGTGAGACCCAGAGCTGGGACATACAAACCTGACAAGCCCCATGGGGCCACAGCAGGCTCTGCCCTTCCCAGGACAGGATTTACCCTTTGCAGGTCCAACATGGGTTAGTGTTTCCAGGGCAGAGTCATTATCTGATTCTTCAGCTGGACTTGATATATAGCTAGAACATAACACAGAAAGGAAACAGGTACATTTGGTAGAATCTTTGTACTGCACTCACCAGTGCTGTCCTGCAGGAACTGGGGGGTCTGGGGCTCAGTAATGCGTTTTGGAGTCAAACAATGGTCACAAGCCAGGGCCAGGGCAACAGCATAAGTCCTTTTTGTTCTTCAGGGGTTGTGTGCTGGTGTAAGTCACAGGCACTCCTCCCTTCCAGTGTGCCCAGCATCAGCGAGCTGCAAGAGAAACGGGACTCCCCACGTCAGGCACTGCATGGGATCACCTCCTCCTAATGTTATTCACAGCAACAGGCAGGAGTCCTTTCGGGTATGTGAAGGCAATTTGGGCTGCTTGACAACCCCCTTGGAGGAGGGAGGAGAGGGGACAGGGGTTGCCAAGGACCCTTCTCAGTCAGCACACGTCTGGAACCACACCTACATGTGACCCTGCTGCAGGTCCCATGCGGCAGCACCCCTGTACCCCCACATGCACCTCTTATTGCAACAGAGACCTGGATTTCTCTTTCTACACAGAGCAGCTTGAGGTACAACCTGCTAACATTTAAGGTAAATGATGCAGAGAACAGCCCACAAGCTGAAAGAAAGTGAAACAACACACCTTAGACCTGCTCACTGCCTGAGCAGGTCTGAATAAACTGCCCTTTTAAACGCAGCTTGAGAACCAACAATTCACTTCCCAGACCACTTCTGACTCCCTTGTGGAGAGATGCCATTGCTGCACCTACCAGTGACCTTCCAAGGCCATCCAGACAGACCTGCTTTACCAAAACATGCTCTTTTTAAAAGGAAAGGAGAGCAGGGATATTAAATTGGGATTCTGTTAATGCTGTTATCCTGCCCTTGGCTCTGGGACAGCAAATGTGTAGGAAGAATCTCCTCCAGCTATGTGTGTGGACCAAAAGGCAGGAGTGATGGAGAGAGGGAAACTGGTCTGAATCCATAGGGAAAGCAAACAGAAAGAAGACTTTTCCCTCCTTCCCAGGGCCATTCTCCTTTCCTTCACCCTGCCTTATGAACATGTACACAGACATCTTCAAAACTAGCCAGAGCACTTCTGTGCTTATTGCTGGCTTCTCCCAGCAGCCGTGTGAAACACAAGCAGGGCTGTTGATGCCAGCCCTGGAGTGCTCAAATGATTACAAGTAATGCACACCCAGCTCTGAGATTCTGAGGTCAATGTGAGACAGGGCTCTTAGAAATAGGATGCCCTGTCCTAAGAGATCTGTTGGCCATAGCATGGAGACACCTATCAATGCTTTTATAAATTTTACATGTGAGTAAACTAAAATTACCATGATATTGATTCAGTAGCAACTGCTCCAGCCAGAACTCGTCTCAGCAGCCAATAACTTGAAAAGTCTCCAGAACAGAATGGGAGAAACACAACAAATGAGAATTTGGATGCAATCTGCCATCTGCCTGTTGGCCTATTTTAACTTGCTAAACTTCTTTTTAAAGCAGGAGGAATCGGGAGCATGTTTGTTTTCCAAACACCAAGGCTCAAGGTGACGTATTGCCAGCCCCGTGCTGGCCACAGGCCATGGAGCCATGGCATCACATCCTCACCAAAGCCTGAGGCAGCAGAGTCGCCAGCCCCATGCTGGCCACAGGCCGTGGAGCCATGGCATTGCATCCTCACCACAGCCTGAGGCAGCCCAATCACCAGCCCCATGCTGGCCACGGGCCGTGGAGCCATGGCATCACACCCTCACCACAGCCTGAGGCAGCCCAATCACCAGCCCCATGCTGGCCACGGGCCGTGGAGCCATGGCATCACACCCTCACCACAGCCTGAGGCAGCCCAGTCACCAGCCCGTGCTGGCCATGGAGCCATGGCATCACACCCTCACCACAGCCTGAGGCAGCCCAGTCACCAGCCCGCGCTGGCCATGGGCTGTGGCACCGCACGCTGCCGCGGGGCTGTGGCCTTGGCTCCGCAGCAAAGCTCACAGCCAGACCCCGCTCTGCCAGGCTGTGCCCCACCCGCTGCTGATGGTTCTTCCTGGCAGCTCCAGGGCAGTTTTCCCCTCAAGATCCTGGACAAGGAAGCCGTTCAGATCTGCTCTATAAATATTTCATGTTCTATTTCAGAGCTGGGCTTTCTCCAAAGCAACATCTGCTGTCTTTGGGGGTTTGCAGCTCCTGCATATGCATAGGTGGGGACGCCAACCCTCACGTGTCTGCAGAGCCAAAGGTAACAAAAAAGACCCAAAATGTTGATGGATTGTGTGAGAGCAGCATTTGTCTGAGCCTCCAAGCTGGCACGGTTCAACCAATGCCAGGGCTGAAAATCAGCCAGCAAAGCCTCTCTTCTGGGCTGTTCTTCATACATGCACATCAGTTGTGCCTCCATGGCGTACAGACCTAGCACCTTGGCCTCCTTCTTCTCCCTTTGCACAGAACGAGGTGTTAGTCTTTGACCAAGGAGCACCAGTCTCACAAGGAGCTGCTGAAGGGCCTGGTCTCAGATTGCATCAAGTGAGGTTTAGATTGGAGATTAGGAAAAATTTCTTCCCTTCAAGAGTGGACAGGCCTTGGACCAGGCTGCCCAGGGAGGTGATGGGGTCACCAGCCCTGGAGGGGTTCAAAACACGTGTGGATGTGGCACTCCAGGACACGGGTTAGCTGACACGGTGGTGCTGGACAGAGGATTGGACTTGCCTATCTTTGAGGTCTGTCCCACCCTTACAGGTGTAAAGATTCAAAGATTCTCTGACTCAGCAGCAGAACTCACTCCTTGAGTCGGGCAGGATCTGAGCAGGCTTTTCAGGGGTGGCATGGGCTCTGCAGCAGGGAGGGAACCCAGGGTGGAGGAGAGAGCTGAGCAAGTCACACGTGAGTGCTTGGGCAGCTGCAAGCCTGGCATGCTCAGCAGAGGTGAAGTGAGAACATAAGTGATACTTAAGGTTTATATTTAAAAGTCACTTTCTCATTCTTCAGTAGAACTCCCCTCAGTCTGGCTTCTCTGCATGTGGGGTGGGAGACCTTTACCTGGAAAAATGATGCTGGAAGCAGGAGCAGAACCCACTGGGGAGCTGGGAAGTGGAGATACCCAGCCCAGAAAACTTCATTTTGATTTGTGTTAACTCCACACCACAATCTTTCTACAGGTTAAATTACCACTCACCTTCAAGCACCAAACCAAACCACGCTGCAAGGCCTCCAACTGCAGGAGAGCCGAGCTGCGACCTGCACAAAGTTGACTGTTGATGCTGCTGCATCTTCCCCTCACCAGCCTCATTTCTGTGCTTAATTCAGCAGCCCTGAGAGTTACCTAGAAATAGAAAAAGGAGCAGTTGAATTTGGGGATGCTCAGGAGTTCCTGCTTCTTGCCTCAAAGCCGCATTCAGGTGAGGATGGAGTAGATAAGCAGAGTATCTCTCTGGATTCTACACATCCCACATTGTCAGCCGCAACCCCACTGCTCCAACCCACCTTTGTTTCCCACTTTTAAACCTTCTATGGCAATGATTTCTGCTGAAATAGTTTGACTTTCCTGTATTGTGCCAATGGTAGAAGTTTCAATCTCCTCACACAGAAAGAAGTGTGAAAACACATTAACCACGAGCATGAGGAACTGTGAGCTCCCAGTGCCTCCGGTCTGGGCTGGTATTCCATGGGGTCTGGGGTTTTCTTTTTGAAACATGGTTCTTTTAACAGCTTGATGCTGCCTCCTTAATGCACAGCTTGCATTTTACAAGGAAAATAGCTGAGCGTTTTGGGAGGTGAGGGGAATGCTGAGCGAGCCGCCGGCGAAGGCTCCCCTCCCGTGCCAAACCAGGCAGCCACAGCCCCAGATACCTGCACACAGCTGCCTGCTCTGTGTCAGGGCTTGGATGGAGCCACCTGCTTAAAAGGAGAACAAAATCTGCATCAGGGCACAGACACGATGCCCTTGGTGGCACCTGAGGCAGCTCTGCCTCTCTGGGATGGTGACACGCGGGTTCCCCATCTGCTCCATGAGATCCCAGCAGCTCCTGTGTCGTGTGCTAAGACCACCAGTAAGGTATTCTGGACATGCAGAAGTGGGCACAGCGCTGAAGCCTCACCCTTTAATGAGGATATTCCCTTAAAATTGTTTTAAAAATGTTTGGTTTTTTTTTTTAAATTCATTTTCAGGTGCACTCATTCCCATGTTGTTCACCAGGAAAAGGAAATTAAAACCTCGGATTTCGTGAGGCTTTTGCTGTTCTTTTCCCAAGCCCTGCTTAACCCTGTTATTATCTTTCCCTGACTCAGCAAAATTTGCTCCCAAGAGCTGAGGAGAGAGGTGGGTGCCAGGGGAGAAAGGATAAGGACACCCCCCCACTCCTCTCGCTTGGGAACGCTTCAGATACTTCAGCTCCTCGGATTCAGAGGGAACACAGGCTGTTAAAAAAACAGGAAGAAATATAAATATATATGCACAGACTGAAGTGGGGGGGAGCTCTGCCAACACCAACTGTGTTTGGAGGGGCAGGGGGTTTTCTGAGTACCCTGAAAAGTTTTGCCCACCTGTGGTCCAGGAGCAGCCAGGCACTGCCAAGCGCCGGGGGAACCGAGGGCACATCCCCGCTGGCACATCCCTGGCAGCACTGGGGGCTGGTTTGGGCCACTTCTTGTCCCTGCCATATTTTTTTTTGAAGCAATATTTCAACAAAAGAAAAAATGCTCGTATCACCTCAGGGAAAAGCTGGCCTGCAGTGAAATAAATATCTCTTTTGTATCAAAGCGATTCACAATTCCTTTGATAAATCTCCTCACCGTGGAGTTTTTCTGCATGGAAACCACCCCATGAAGGGCTGGAAGAATCATCTAAATGCATCAGAACAACCCTGTTTGTTTTGTATTCCACAGCACATGGCACCAGCCAGCGCAGCATTTCCATTAGTCTTTAAAAATAGTATTAAAGGACGTTTCAGTCTATTTAAATTATGTCTATTTTCATTTAAATTAGTTGCTAAATAACAAGTTCCATGCCATCATCGTGCTGTAGAATGCGACTGCTGGAAACACACTTCAAACAAAACAAATTAAGGAACCTGGAAATTGCTACAGCAGAGCAAGGACATATTTTCCAGCAAAAATAAACGGAGAACAATGGCAAGTCATCAGAAATATGATCATAAACCAGCCCATATTTAGTGTGCAAAAGGAATGGCACATAAGGAATATCTCACTGTACTCTTGCAAGGTTTTTATTCATAAAACGTTGCATAAAATTTGTGAGTTTCCTTACTTAACTGGAAAAGGACTAATTACCTTTGGGGGGGGCTATTTTATCACCCCCAAACGTTCTCTGTGAGGCTGGAGCCGTCTCGGTGCAAGACAGCTGGAGCACATCCTGTAGCACCATCCATCACCCTGGCACAGCTGCCACCCCAGCAGAAAGCAGGGCTTTGGGCAGGCTCTGGGCTCCCCAGGACTCAATTAACACAGGGTGGGGGTTATGGGAGTGCCAGTGATGGATGCAAGGACAGGACAGACAGCTGTCAGAGGGTGCATCATCACCAGGGACAACCCTGCAGATTCACAGCAGAATAATGAACGATGCTGTTTCCCAGGGAGGGCACTGGAATGGTGTGAGCTGCTGGGAACAGGGGAGCAAAGCTTGGGGTGTGCAATAGCAATGAGGAGACCACCGACCCCATCACTCCTCCAGGCAGAGGGAAGCCTTTCCTTTCCCCAGGGGTGGAACAACAGGGTTCTGAGGTCTCTGCTCGAAGGTGCAGGCTGCACAGCACGAGACCCCCCAGCCCAGCCCAGGACCATGGGCAGCACAGGGTGGGTGAGGAGGCAGAGCCATCCCGGCTCCAGTGGCAGAGCTCAGAGCTGCTGCTCCTGCCCTCTGTGTGGCCAGGGGTGGGCGAGGGGGGCTACAACAAACCCAAAAGACATTTACCCCTGTGCTGTCATCACACGCTTCTCCCAGCACACAACACGTAGTAGGGCTGACCTCAGGAGGGGTAAACTCTGAGGAGGAAACTCTGACCCTGCTGAGCTAGCCAAGCCTGCCTTAAGGAAACACAACACCCACAGCACAGGCCGTGAAATTATACATCAGCAAACGACATCAGAATGGCATTAGAAGAGAAACGCCTCATGTAAGACACAGCTGATCAAATGACAGGACTGAAAAACATCCGTGGAAGTGTGTCTGGAACAGGAAAAGCTTCCAGGGCAGGTTCAGCACCTCCTTGGCCAAGCAATGCCCTAAGACCAACACTGCATCAGCTGCCACCTACCAACATGTGGGTTTTTAACCTCTGCCAAAACAGCTCCGCGTGGCCTGCAGCAGGAGAAGGCTGGGATCTCCATTAACCATGTGCCATGTGTTGCTGGGATATGGAATAATATTTCCCAAACAGGATCTGGGATATTTTATTTTTGCAGCTACTGGTCTTGCTCACACCCCATGATCTGCATCCTCCAACAGCCAAACCGGCTGCTGCCGAACCCCCAGAAACCCAGAAAAAGCATCCCCCCACTCCCTCTGCCTCGGGAGCAGCGCTTGCACAGCATGCTGAATACCTCCTGATGGGCTTTTCTTCTTCACTCCTCAGCAGAGTGAAAGCACAGACAAAAAGCAACGCTGAAGGTAAACATACCCACGTGCTGCCACAGTAAATCAGAAACACACTGAGTGGGGACACCAAGCAAAGCACACGTGTGTAGCTGGACTTATCTTCAACTATGTTAAGTACTTGGTGTGCTTGGTGGCACGGTAGCTGCAGCCCACTGCCTCCTCTGCCACCCTCTCCTCCCATCACTGCTTTGCCTGGGCTACAGCAGGAGGGGGAAACACACCCGACAGGTCACAGGATCACAGGGTTGGAAAAGCCCTTTAAGCTCCTGGAGTCCAACCATCCCTGTCCTGTGCTGACCCAGAGCCCTGAGCACCTCATCTCCCCTCTGTTAAACACCCCCAGGGCTGGGGACTCAGCCCCCTCCCTGGGCAGCCTGTGCCACAGCCCCACAGCTCTGCCAGGGAAGAACTTTGCCCTCCCAGCTGAGCTGACCCTGCCCTGGGGCAGCTTGAGCCCAGTGCCCCTTGTCCCATCTCCTGTCCCCTGGCTGAAGAGACCCTCGCCCACCTCTCTGCACCCTCCTGTCAGGTCAGGGGAGGTGGGGAGAAGGTCTCCCCTCAGCCTCCTCTTCTCCAGGCTGAACACCCCCAGCTCCCTCAGCTGCTCCTCAGAGGATTTGCCCTCCAGCCCCTTCCCCAGCCTGGTTGCCCTTCTCTGGACTCGCTCCAGGACCTCAGTGTCCTTCTGATGGTGAGGAGCCCAGAACTGGACCCAGCACTTGAGGTGCAGGGATCCAACACGGTTCTGTCCCGTGACAGGGATAGTGTGCACAGTGCTTCTGCCCTTGGCAAACCCCATGAGCAAAGTGTGGCCAATTTTCTGTTTGCACAGAGAAACACAATCCCAGCGCTGATTTTCCTTCTAAAAGCAGAAAGATTTTGGTCTTTTCATTGATGGATTTCTGAAGGAATACACACACCTTCCACAACCAAAGTCTGAGAAGTGTTCTCAGCACAGGTACTTTGCATATACATTTACCCTCTAGAAAATTCCCAGCCTCAACTAAATGTACGTTTGATGCTCGAGCCCGGCAAGAAATCACACACATTTAATTCAGCAGCGCTATAAAAAAACCCCAAACAACTACATGAGTAATCAAGAATGTACTTAACCTTTCTCTGAGCAACACGGGGAAAAAAGTTAGTGTGAAATATGTGACAACCCCCTAAAAATATAACTAGAGGGCAAGTGGTGAGGTGTGCTGGAGAAACACAATCGGCGCGACGGAAACAACCACCTGACAAACCAGAAGAGGGATTTGTTTTGGAGCCCTGCTCAGCAACAGCTGATGGATGCTCACTGGGAAATGAGATGCATAATGCAACCCTCCCTGAAAATGAGACAGCATGATTCCCACTGTACAGCAGCACCACGGGACTGGGAGTCAGACAGTCCCTCTGGGCTGAAGGGGACAGCGCAGAAGGCTTCTGTCACCCCGAGATCATACAAACCCTCTGAAGTTACCCAGGTAACTTCCTTTACATTTATGTAATTGCAAGACAGGGAAAGAAAAATCCAGGGTAATTAAGTTCTCTGGATTTTCTTTTACTTAACACTTTAAAGCAACAAGGGTGCTTGGAGAGCGTGACATGGCCCCCGGCACAGGGGAGAGGGAAATGCACCCAGTGCTTTAGTCACAGCCAACCCAAACCAGTGTGTAAGCACCCACAGTTCCAAGGGGTGAGGAACCTGTCTCATCATGTCAGTCCCTTTAAAATGTCATAGAATCCTGAGCTGGAAGGGACCCCAAGGCCCATTAAGTCCAACTCCTAGCTCCACAAGCCCAGCCAAGCCAGAGCAGGGCACTGAGGACATCACCCAGGCACTGCTTGCCCTCAGCCCAGCTCGGGGCTGTGACCCCTTCCCTGGGGAGCCTGTGCCAGCACCTGACCCCCCTCTCAGCACAGAACCTCTTCAATATATATATTAAAAAAAAAAAATCACTCATGTTCACCATTCTCTTTCTGAAACAACAGCTCTAAGCCTGGGGAAGAGCAGGTAATTAGAAAAGAGTTAACTCATCTCACAACAACAGGGAAAAATGAGCAAATCCTGACATTCCCAACCACTGTGGTGGGAGCTGCCTGGCTGAAGATGGCTGGAAGAGAGAGATGAGATGAGCTGTGCCAGACAGTATTCTGGGATACTCTGAAAATCTGCTCATGACTCAACGTGTAACCTACAGCTGCCATGATCAGGGTCCATTCTCTGGACCCATTAGCATTTCTTAATTTAGAACAGGATGTAGGAGCCAGCCTCGACAGGATGCTCAGCTCCCAGATATGCCACCATACCAGCCGCTGCAAGAACTGACCTTTAAGTACGACAAGGGTTCAGCATCTCCTGCCCCTTCTGAAGCAACATAAAATAAATGCAGGTGTCAGTGCTGAAGGGAGCGATGTTGTCCTCACAGTTGTACTTCCAGGAGGGGAAGAACAGGTAACATTTCACCACAGCTCCTGTGACCCAGAAAACCGAGCATCACTGGTGGCATCAGGAATCAGCACACAAAAGCAGCGACTTGGGGGACAGGTACATGGCAAATCTACTTCTTAGGGCACTGTTAAAATAAATCCAGGCCCTTCCAGTGATGCAATACGTTATACTGACAAGATAGCTGAAAATACCGTAAATAAAATGGATTTTACCATCTCCTATCAGTCTCTTGTGGATAATTTTGTTTATTTCAAGAGTATCTCCTCCAGCATCAAATATAATTCAGCAGTAAAACGGACTCGAGTTGCTCAGACTGAAGAACAGAGCAGGGAGACGCTACCCTGCTCCTGCACTAATGAATTAATGGATCTACAGGCTCTCTGGGCTGGAAGGAGCAGCAGCGCACAGCCCCATCCCCGTCTCAGTCCCCAGCATAATAAACTCTGATAACAGAACAACAGATGCTGTTTCTTTAATGCATGTAGCCTTTCATTTTCGAAGATGAATAAAAAGAAATCATTTTGTTTATCTTTTCAACCGAAATTGCTCATTTTCTACCTCCAGAGCCCTGATTATTCATCGCTATTGTTTGGTCGGGGTTATCCTCAGCCACCTTCCAATTGATAAAATAAAATTTAAACTTCTGCTAAATTGCAGACTCGAATGGATACTTTGCTTTTAATTACTTTCAAAACTGTTAAGTATCTGACAATATGGGATGCATTCTTCAGCTGTGTGATACATTTATTTACTCCGCTGTGCTTTTGGAACTCGCTGAATGTTTATAATTAGGTTGTGTAACCATGCGAACCTTCAGCTGGTGTTTGCTGTTTGTAAAGCAGTTTTGTTCTGCATTTTGAAAGAGGGAAAAGCTACAATGCACCATGAAAATTATGCCGTGGTCTTTAATCTATACTTCCAGTGTTGGGGGGAAAGAAAACCCCACTTAAAAATTGTAACTGTGGTATTTGAAATAGTGCTTATGCACAGCGCAGAGCGATGGGTCCTGATGCAATGCAAACACGGGCAGGGACAGCCAGTCACCCCCAAAGCCAAGGGCTCCTGCCCCAGTCCCACACCAGCTCCCACATCCATGGTGGCACATCCAAGTGGGAAGTTCTGCCTGACAGGCGAGGCCAGAGCAGGCCCTAGGACACAGCAGGCCTCAGGGGGCTGCTCGTGCCTTCACGTGTGATGGGAACAGACATGTACCTCCACGCAACAGCTACATCATAAATCACAGACTGGTCTGGGTTGGGAGGGACCCCAAGGGTCACAGAGCTCCAACCCCCTGCCACAGGCAGGGCCACCAACCTCCAGGCCTGGAGCTACACAAGGTTGCCCAGGGCCCCAGCCAACCTGGCCTTGAACACCTCAATTGTGCTTGTGTCTCCTCCAAACACACCTAAACTGGGCAGGCACCCAGCAACCTTCAGGTCTCTGGGAGCTGGTGGCAGGGGGCAAGTCTTCCCTTGGGGACATGAGCAGGACCGGAGTCACCCTCCCAGTCATCCTCCCCGTGCGCTGAGCCTGGATGACAGCAGCAGTGGCTGGTCATGGCAGTGTGCCACCCCGAGTCCTGCACCACAGGGTCTCCCTGCTCCCACATGCTGAGGTCCCACCAGGGACCTGCTTTACATCTCAGCTGCTTTGGACAGCTCTACCACTTTCTGGGCCCCGAAGGGCACGGTGATTTCAGACACGAGGACAGCACTCAGCCGGTGCCACGCTCGGCAGTGGCCTCAACACTTGCTACAGAGCCAGCCTGTGGGCATCAACTTCACCCCAGCTCCCACCGAGCTCCCAAAGTCACAGCCATTTCTTTTCAATTCAGTAATTTTTAGTCCAGAATAGAGGATCTTTTCATTACCTCATGAAGTCGTTCTCGGTGCTTCCCGCAGTAAATGGGAAAAGAAATTAACATTTGGTGTCAGGTTTAACCATCTGTTTAGACACACGTGACTCCAAGATTCTCCCTCATGTCATGCACAGACCGAGTCTCCACCCCATAAGCGATGAAGTTATTTCCACCACACACATGCTCACGTACATCCTTCCAACCCAGCAACTCTCCACACAGATTTCCTGGTAAGCACCAAGAAACTGTTCCTGTTTCCCTTAGAACAATGGCAAAACTCTAACACAGGCCATACAACACGTGAATGTTGAGGCTTTGCCATCTCCTTGTGCTTCTGCCACAGCCATAGCTAAAGAAGGTCCATCAAATATGTGGGCTTTCTGTTCAGGAGCTCAAAAAGCAATAACAGAGTATCAACCCCACTATGAACCTTTTCCTTTGGTTTTTTTCTTCTCTAAACAACCTCAGAAGCTTCCATTTTTTTCCCCTCAGAAGTTTACAGACAAAACCCAATCAACAGAGAATGCAGGCTATGTACTGGTACCATTCATGGCAGGCAGTGCTGCAGGACTCTCATGGTTTAACCCCAGCTGGCAGCTAAGGACCACAGCACCCAGTTAACCCACTTGTCCCTTTCCATTAACTCTATCCCAGACAAAACCAACACAAGGTCCCTCCAACCCTACCAACATCAGTCCTCTGTGGTCAGGAAGGATCAGTGTTTTGCCTGAGGAAACAGATCTGCCTCTCCCCCCTCCCTGGGCAGTGTTACCGTGTTCAACATCACCGTGAGGATGTCATGGACAAAGAATCACACAGCAAATTGAATTGGAAACACAAGCTGTGGAAGCCATAGAATCACAGAATCCCAGACTGGTTTGGGATGGAAGGGACCTCAGAGACCATCCAGTCCCACCCCCCTGCCATGAGCAGAGACCCCCTCCACTAGATCAGCATTTCCCCATGACCCACCTGGCAGCGGATGGAGGAGAAGCCTGTATGGAACCCAGTTAGCTCTGGGAATGTCTCTGAGAAGAGGTTTGGCCCTGCACAGTGCCCTGCAGAGCAGCAGAACACAGGGGTCCAGGGGTCTTCTACCATGTCATGGCCAGAGGTGTCCTGATGCTGCAGAGACAGCCGAAGCCAGAAGCAAGGCCTGCAAGGCCCTCGGTGTCAGGAGACAACCTGCTCAGTAGCAGGTTATTTCCTTCTGAGACTGTAACTCGGCCAGGCCCCTTGCTCAGCATCACACAGGGACTCACAGGTCCCCATGGCTGCATTTCGGAACGTACAATCAGCCCAGTTTCAGCGTTACCATTACCCCAACGACAGCAGCCCCCAGGCTGGGAAGCACCTCAGCTTACACACACACACACTTGTCCTTTAACGCCCGTAAGTTATTCCACACTCAGCTCCGTTTCCATCACCGCACTCGAGGCGTACAGATCCAAACTGGGGTGAAATGATGTGCTGAGGAGATCGCTTTGCTGCCGGGCGGTGAGGGCTGTGCTGGGCAGCACGCAGGATGCACGCACCTCGAGGGATTGCTGCAGCTCAGGACTTACAGTGTTCAGGCACCACGGCAGAAAATACCACACACCAGCGGCTTTCCGATGCCTCCCATAAAAACACAGCGGTCCCAGCAAGGCACAGAGCAGCACTGCGTTCCCTTAGCAGAAACAATGGGTTAGAGAAGCCTAGAACAGTAGATGGTAGAAAGAGAAGCTAAAATGTGTCCAGAAGATGCTTGGTTTAGGACAATAATACACCACTTAAACCCTGCATCTGCACCACCCATCCGAATAAGCTGGTAACACACGGGTCTGGCACAGGCTGGAAGGCTGGGAGAAGGGATTGGAGAGTTATGGTAACACAACTGGAGCTGAGAATGCCAACCCAAAGCAGAGGAACCCAACAGCAGGATTTTGCCACCACAGCAGCTGTGGTGTGGGACAATGTAACACCGAATAGGAGGAGTGAGCCCTTCACTGCTGAAGCACACGGGACACAGCCCATGGCAGCACAAGGGTAGGCTGCATGGGGCATCCCCCCAGGAGAGCCCACGATCCTTCCTGTCCATGGGCTGGATGGCAGAACGGTGGGGTCTGCTTCCCTGAACTGGCACCAGCAAAAGACTTTGTAAAGTAAAATGACTGCTCAGGTGAAGGCATCTGCAGAGCCAGGTACCAAGTGCAAAGTCAAACACAGGCACTTGTGGTTTAGACCCCAGGTAGTGTCCCCTGATTCAGGGCAACGTATGTACACATGTAGCTGTGTGGAATAGTCATAGAATCAGGGACTGCTTTTGGTTGTAAGGGACCCTCAAAACCCACCCAGTCCCACCCTGCAGTGAGCAGGGCCATCTTCACCAGAGCTGGTTGCTCAGAGCCCCATCCAGCCTGACCTCGAATATTTCCAGGGATGGGGCCACCACCACCTCTCTGGGCAACCTGGATCAGGGATCCACCGCCCTCAGAGGGAAGAGCTTTTTCCTAATATCCAACCTAATCTCCCCTTTTTGAGTTTAACCCATCCCCCCTCATCCTACCGCTCCCTGCCCTCAGGAACAGCTCTAACCCAGCTTCCTACAGGCACCCTTCAGGGACTGGAGTTTGTTTCCTTTTCAGATATTTTAAATAAAAGAACCACTGAAAACCAACCAACAAACAGAAAACCCCACAAACAACCCTCCATCCCCAGAAAACCACTGAACAACATGCTGACCCAACCATCTCCCAGCCCCCTCCATCAAACTGCTGGAAATGTCCTGTCCCAGTTTGGGGAGCATGGGAAGTCCCAGCATCACCCTTCAGGAGGCTGGGCTCAATCCAGGACCCACACCTTGCACCAACAGACATCCCCAGCTGCCCAGGCACAGCACAGGGTGTGAGCACCCCCTGCCATGGGGCATTCTACTGGAAACTGGTGGGAGCCAAGCAAGGCACACCTTATCCCACTCCAAAAGTTCACCCTGAAGAATAAGATAAACGGAAGATGATGGGTAGGGTAACAAAGGTGATCTGGATTGTAATCTGCTCTCATGGACCCAAGAGAGGGTCCAGCGACCCAGATGAGATAGCAGTCCTGAAAGGAACAAGGTGAGGAGATGTCCAGCCCTATGACAAGCAGAGAAAACCCCTGACCAGGGGAGAGCTGAGCTGGGAGCCAGCTGCACCCTTGCCAAACAGGAGAGGATGCAAATGTGCCCCAGGGCATCTTCCTTTGTATTTTTGGGGCCCAGCACGTGCTGTTGTGACATGAAAGCGTTGACACGTTTTAGGATGAATCAATATGAGGAGCGCTGCTTCAGCATGCCTTTCCTTTGGGCAGTTCAGCCAGATCCCAGGGGCTGCAGGCACTGCGCTGCCCACCCTTGACACCGAGTGCATGGGAAGCCAGAGGAAGCCACAAGCAATTCTGCAGTGATGGGGCTGGCTGGGCTGGGTTCAGCCACCCCAGCACCAGCACTGGCACATCCAGTTCCCATTCCCAGAGCCCCAGCTCCTGGGACAGTGGGGACACCTGGGCGGAAGGACGTCACCTGCATGGGCTGGTTTAGGTGTCAGAGCCCACTGGCATCTATCAACAACAGCACACTGAAGCCTGTTCTCCTTCTGTAAATATTTTTCTCCCGTTGCTGGTGGTAAGCTTACAGTTTACCCTGTGCTCTGCAGCTCTCTGAGCACTGTCCTCCTCTTCCACCGTTGCCTCCTTGGCACCTAACAGATATACATGAAACTTCAGTAAACTGTGAAATGAACTGTCACTCAACGGAGCTAAGCTTTGAATAATGTGTGCCTACTAATACACATTGCCAGCAGCCTCTAAAACACAGAATCCTCATCAAAATCTGTAGGTCTTTCTGAAAATTGAATTGTAGAACAGATTTTTAAGCCCACAGATTTGATTTCGCCACTCCTTGCCAAAGAGGGGCATGCATAAGAGTAGAAGTCAAATCCTTTCCCCTGATCCTAATGGCAAATGCTAAGAAGAAGAAAATGAGAACGTTAAACCTTACTAAAAGGATTCAGATGACTTGCCATGCTACAGCATTTATTATTTATTAAATGATATTTTTGCCGACTGAATAAAATTAGGATGCTTAAACGCTGCATACCAGTGATCCTGATTAGTTGTATGTCTGGAGGGATGTCTGAAGGATTCAGATAACCAGCGCTTGGGATTACATTTAATTTCTATATGAATTTTGGATTCGGGGGGAAACATATGAATTTCAGATTATCCAAAACTTGGATAACAAGGCTTCATGCATTCATGGCCTGCCTACATTAAGGAGTTGCCCAAGAGCTATTCTGCACTTTGTGTGTAATACATCAACAAACGAAAGAAAGATTTAGGAAGCAGTTAATAAGAGAGGGAAGCAAGCAGCATGAAGCACGTTTTGCATGCCATCCAAATGAGGAGAAGCTCGTTAACCTGCTGGGGAAGGTGCTTCGCAGGTCCCCTCTAATCGGATTTGGGCAGGAGGCACTCCAGCCCTTGCTGCATCAGCAGGCATCCTGCTCCACAGGTAGAGCAGCTTACTCGGGGAGGATGCTGGGCTGTGTTGTACTTCGTGCCCCTTCCCATGTGCAGCGGGACTTTCAGGGGGAGCTGAGTGGCCATAAAGGCTCAGCCATGTCCAGCACCTGGAGAATACTGCCCTCAGTAGGCATGCAGCCTGGTAACAGGGTTTCAGGGGAAAATGCCCTGAAATCCATTACCAGACCTGCTACTGCTGTGTGGGGCTTTGAAGAGCACCCAGTGAAACTGAATCCTTCCTGGCTTCTACAATACCCACATCGTCTCAGAGTGGCAGCCCACCACAGAACTGACAGAGACAAAGCAATAGGAATACAGAGCTGTGAGACAAACACTGGAGCAGCATCAGGAGGAGGATTCACACACAATCACAGAGCTGTAGGGGTTGGAAGGGCCCCCCAGAGCCCATGGGGTCCCACCCCCTGCCAAAGCAGGGTCCCTAGGACAGGGCACACAGGGCGGTGTCCAGACGGGGCTGGAATCTCTCCAGAGAAGGAGACTCCACACCCCCTGGGCAGCCTGTCCCAGGGCTCCCTCACCCTCACTAGGAAGAAGTTCTTCCCCACATTGGGGGGGAACTCCCTGTGCTCCAAGGAGCTCTTAGGCTGCACCCCAAAGGAGATGCCTGCCGTGCTTCCCAGGCAGAGGGTCCCTCCGCTCAGGAGATGTTCCCAAGACACAGAGTGACAGCCTTCATGGCTGGTTCTTTGGTCTGAGACAGAAACAGCCCGGGTACAAAAAAAGTCACCTGTTACTCAAGCTGGTTGCACACCCCTCGAGCTGCCAGATTTCTTTCTTTGAAGAGAAGGGAAACCAGGGAAACCAAGTCTCAGGAAAGCCAGCCAGCCCTGACTCCAGACCAGCATGGGCATAAAGGTGCTGGCTGTCACAGCGTTTGGGAGACTTCCCCCCTCCCGCCCCAAGTTTGTCAGGCTTTGGATGGTTTCTCTGAGCGTGCCTATCCCTGCCTTTGGAATACCAACTTGAAGGTGCTAAAGACACTCTGTCACCAGCATTTCTTTACTCCAAGCATCCCAGCTTCCAATATCCTGCCTCTGTATGAGATGCTCTCACCTCTCAGCATCAGGCAGACACGTGCCCCTCGCCGCAGTGGCTTCTCCCTCCCTGGCAATAAATAAAACCCCCTCTGGGCTGCTGCAACACCTCGGTGCCCCAGCCCTGCTGCAGCTCCCACCTGGTCCTGGCTGCTCCCACCGCAGAGCCTGCAACGCCCGCACGCTCCTGCCAGTGGGAAAAGGAAAAGGTGGTTTTAAATAGGATGAAATTAACGTCTCATTAAGAAAATAGATGGGGTGTTTAAAAGCTAGGAGTAATTGCAGCTGCACAGGGTGGAGGCTGAGCTCTGCTAACTGAAAAATTGACCATCAGTAAGAAGGGAAGTGCTGAGGACCTGCTCGCTCGGCGAACAGCTGGCTGCCCAAGGACCAGCAGGACAGATGGGAAGCCACAGATGCTGCAGAGCCAGTGTCGCCTCACAAGGAGGCAACAGGGAGAAAGCAAAGGGGAAGAGAGGTTGTCAGTATTAATGGAACATCAAAGCTTCCAGGAATGTCAACACCAGGAGATCAAAACAAAGCAACTAGCCAAAATCCCCCAGCTGTGCAGAAGCCAGTCGGTGTGAGGTGGCGGCAGGAGGTCTCGGTGTGAGCCCCCTGCCTGGGGCTGGAGCAGCACAGATATTGCCACCATAGAAGCACCTCACCAGGTGTTCTTCTGAGACCCAGCGAACCACAGCAGCACCTACACACAGCTGCTCTCCAGCAGCACGTCTCAATGACAGTCACCTTGCTGCTTCATCGAAACAGGGACAGACAGCTTGCCACCTTGACTTGATAACTGCCCTGCTTTCCTTCACACACCTCACCACTTATTTCCACTTATTCCCATTTGTTTCAAAGAAATGGAGAGGGTGGAAACACGCAAGAATCAAACACAAAAATTATTACCCAAGTTTCAGCAGTTGGTTACTACTGGAAGGCAGCAAGTTCATGGGAGAAATAAAGTGGGTGGGGGGGGTATTTCTTCCTGTGCAAAATACCAAGCTGGGGCCATTCTGGCAAGTAGTCAGGAAAAAAAGTTGTAGCAACAAGGTGAATTGGGTCAGAGAGGAGGACAGTACAAGGTGCCTGTTCACCACAGCCTCAGCTCTGCACCGCAGGAGAGGGGGGACAGGATGGGGCCCCAGCCCATCGCCCTTTCCTGCGGCTTCAAACACACCTCCTCTCCCTGTCGAGGCACCCAAACACAAGCTATTCATTCTGGACTGGCTTATCTGCAGCACGGCTTATTTGGCAAGTCCAGTTTGAGATACTTCATTGAAGGAAAATACTCTCTTTATCCCTTGTAGAGCCGAGCTGCTGCTGCTCTGCCAACAGCTGCAGCATCAACAGCATCTCACTGAGGAGCCCAAGGCAGTGCACGCCCAAAATAGGCCAGAGGGACTAAAGTGGCACCAGAATCAGTCCCAAGGAGGAGAGGGACCTCCTCTTTGCCTATCTGGAGCAGGTGCAGGGCGATGCTTCACAAGGTGTGGGGAGCAAAGGAGGAGAACAGCAGAGCTGCCAGCCACCCTGTACAGGCAGGTGACCACAGCCCAGGGAAAAAACAAACCAGACATTATTCCAAGGGGGAATATTTAATGTAGACCTTTACTACATGGTCATGCTCGAGCAACCTAGAGAGCAGCAATCCCTCTCCTATCAGTCAAGGAGCAGAGCCCTGGAGAAGAGCTGGCCTTGGTTTCCTGGGCTGTACAGCACCAAAACAGGGGCCGGAGCCAGGAAAGGCTTCTTGCATCCATCACAAGTTTCCACCGTCTCAAAGAAAGCCTCTACAACAGCAGGTAATTTAGGTCAGTCAGATGGATGTATATTAGAAACTAAAGATAGGTTTCAGGAGTCTGGATTCAAAAGCCAAAGTCTAAATGAAATGCTGGAGGAAATATTATTTACACGCTGTGTTTCCATAGAGCAGCCAAACATTGTTCTGAAATGATGTTTCTCACCCCTCTTGATAAACTGTGTATACAAAGAATAAATTCCAAGTTAGACCTGTGAAAGGCTGTCAAAGGCTACGGCATTTATTTACAGGAGAGGGGAACAATATTTTGACTTCTCTTGAGCACCCTTTCAGGAAGGGGACCTTTCTGTGACTTCAGCACACAAAGAAATGCCACATTAGTCAAAGGTCCATTTCCCTGCTACAAGAGGAGCATTACTTGGCAGCGACCTCCAAACGGCCTCTGTTTTTCAGCGTGGGCTGGATCGGATCGAGCATGAAGTGAAAGCTGCTGCTGGCCTTAGTTGGTCACATCTAAGCAGCATTTCAAAAGGTGCTTTTTTTTCCCCCCCCCTTCTCAAAAGTTGCACAAACCACTTCCCAGAACCCTGCAGTTCCTGACTCACCTACGTTAGGATGGGACAAAGCACCTCCTGTGAGAGGGAGCGGTTCTCTCATGAAAATCAGGGAGTGATGATAAACAGAGAAAGCAAAGCAAGATGCATCCACTGTAACCAAAGGCATCATCATGGGAACAACTCAAAGAGCAGTCTCCAAAGACCACAGAGGGCCACCAAAGAGAAGGACAACCCCACACTTCAGAGAGCACCTGCCAGGTACAGGTCTCTTGAATTAACAGAGGTACTTTTACTGCCTTCACATTTAGGTCTTCCTTAACCAGACTCGAGCTTTGCTGAGGGTCCTGCTCAAAAAGCACACGCTGGCAGAAGAGACAAAAAGCAGAGAGCACCTGGCTGGGCAGGGGACACCATTCAGACACCCCTGGGCAGCTTCGCTTGCCGTGCCGCAGGGACCGGGAAGTGTCAGTCCGATGCTGCCCAGAAGCATCTCCCTGAGGCAGCACTGACCCACACAACCACGGCACCACCCAGTCCCTCTCCCAACAAGGCAGCCACAGAGGCAAAAGGCAATAGCCCCACCAGCAGCTGTATCAACGCTGAAGCCCTTCAGACCCACCCAGGGAAGGCAATCCACCTCCCCTTGCAGCTCACCCCAGCGGCACCAGTGGAGGGACACAATTTTGCAGCTATTTCCCTGTTTCTTCACTTTTCAGGGATACAGATACATTTGTTATGATACCTGATGATTTTTTTTTACAGTTCCCAAGAGGCTAGTTCAGAGGGATGCTGTTATCTTGATTATTAGACTTGATTTCTTAGGCAAGACCCGAAATGCCTCAGCTTTGTCTCTTCTGTATCGGATCAGCTTCTCAGGGGTGTGCAGGACTACAAGCAGCATTTCCTTCCATCCCCAGTCCATCACTGCCACATTCCTTCAAGCCCTTTCCTCCACCTCCTTTTTATGACAGTGATCCTGTGATAACTATACGGTGTGTTGCTGCTGCATTCAGTGAGACAGTAGACCCATCCCTGGCTTGAAGCACACATCCACACACAAACAGAACTTGGCTTTCTCTTCCAGAAGAATAAATCCGATCTTACCTGAAAAGCACAGGCCTCCTGCTTTCCTTTTTTCATTTTTCACTTAAACTATTACCTCAAGCCACCCAGCCAGAGTTAATCCAGTTCCAACGGGGGTGACCATGCTGCAAAACCACCGTCCCAGAGTGATGCGATCAGCAGCAGGGAACGGTTGGATTAGCATCTGATGAGCTGTGCTAACGTGAATTACAGCATGTATCCTACCCCAGTGCATCCCCATTTCAGGCTCAGCAGGACTCCAGCTTCAGCCTCGGCTCCCTGGCGAGTGGGCTGTCTGGAGTTTCAAGCACTGCTCAGCTCAAGGGTTTTTCATCTGCAGGCAAGAGTTCAGCAGCAGCAACGCTGCGATCACAGAGCCCTTTGGGCTGGCAAAGCCCTTTACAAGGCCCAGCCCGAGTGCTGGCCCAGCACTGCCCAGCCCACCCCTCACCCATGTCCCTGAGCACCACATCTCCATGGCTTTTAACTGCCCCTGGGGACGGTGACCCCCCTGCCCTGGGCAGCCTGGCCCTGCACCCCACAGCCCTGGGGGGAAGGCGTTTCCCTCACCTCCCCCCCAAACCTCCCCAGCACAACTTGAGGCCGGTTCCTCTGGTCCCATTGGGGAGAAGAGACAATCCCCACCTCACTGCTCCCACCTTCCAGGGAGCTGCAGAGACCGAGCAGGCCCCCCTCAGCCCCTCTCCTCCAGGCTGAACCTTTCCTCCAGGTTGTGTTTTGAATGAAAGACTCAGAGAAAGAGTGCTGGAAAACAAGATTCTTTCCTCTTACCCCCATTTTGCAGCCAGCCACACTTTAACCATGGTACCTGGAGCCTACTGGCCTGAAGTTGAATCTGATTTTAAATTCACAGTCCCAGCACACAGAAATACTGCAAATGAAGCAGCAGAGATGCTGAAGAGTTTGTTGGGGGACTGCTCCTACCATAAATTCCAAAAAGTTAATTTAGACAAAAAAAAAAATCTTTAGAATTATATTCTTTATAACATAAAAGTTATAAATTTGGTTGGACTTTAGAAAGCCTTTAAATTTACCTTTCAGATGTTTACTGAGAAAATACCCTTGTGATTCAGGAGGCTTCGCACTCGCCACTGGAGCTCGATAATTTATCTTCGGTAATGGTCCACCCACTGTTCTAGTTTCTGCTCAGTAATACATTTATTGTGGCTTGTGGAGTGCTGTGATTTATTTACCTTGTGACCCCAGCACTAATAGATATGAATGAGCAGAAACCAGAGCATCACACTGGCGTGATCTTCTAAACAGCCCTGTCACCATCCCTCCGTCACGTTCAGGTGCTACGGAGAGCTCAGCTTGTGATGCCATCCCTTTGGAAAGAGCACTTCCCAGAGCTCTTCCTCCCCTGTGGAACTTACTGCTGTTGGTAACTGTCTCCTGCAAACCTGGACTTCTCCCAGTAACCCCATCTCAGGTGCTGGAGGGGAAGACACGACATCCCTGAGGGAAAAGAGGCAGATGAGGCCCCTTAGGAGGAAAGGGGTGTGAGGGAGCCCATTCATTTCTCCTCCAGTGTCTGCTGCAACTCAGGAGATCTGCTGGATGAGCAGCTCCTGCTGTCAGACCAGACTGGGAGTGTCACAATTCTTGCTGTCCTCAGCAACAGCAGGAGGAAAAGCCTGTGTACTCAAAGGTCTATAAAGAGAAGGGAAGATAGAGGCGTAACGGGGCAGCAGATGCTTTCGCACATGAAAGCCCCTGTGGAGTCTTTAATGGAGAGAGTAAATTTTACTGGGAGCATGCAGAAGGCTGGGCATTTACAGCACTTGGCTCGTGCAGGAGCAGGACATGTCCCTACCACCTCAGAACCCTTCAGAAGAGGGACTCAGACCTGGGTTTCAGGCACAGGAGCCGAGTGCCTGGTCTCCAGTCTGTTTTACTGTCTCCTTTTTCTTCCACTTCTGATTCCACAAATAGAGGCTTGAAATTTCATTTTCATTCCAAATGGGAAGCTGTGTCCCTGTCCCACCTGTGCCCCAAAGCCTTTTTAATCTATCCTGCAGACAGGAGCTGTTGCTGTACCACAGACCCATGAGTGAGCACGGTGCTGAGCACGGCCAGCACCCCAGGCAGCAGGAACACAGCGAACAGTCCCCACGCTCCAGCACAGAGCTGTATGGGATCATTCACCACAGCCTTGGGGAGCAGCACTCCCCAAACACCCCACCCCTGCCTGCACAAACAGACCATCCCAGAAAGGTGCCACACAATGCCTGCAGCCACCCTGGGACAGGGACAGGTTTAGCAGGAGAAATGGTATTGCTATGGCCCCAGGTGGGTGGGAGGGAACCCCCCTTCCATGCTCAGCTACCAAAATACTAACTGAGAAAAGGAGGAAACTCTTTAAGCACAGTGTGACTCCATCAGGTAGACTGGACAAAACCATTCAGGCCCCATTCCTTCATCTCTTGACACCAGGTTTCATGCTACACAGCACGTTGTGCTCTCCACACCCAGCCTCCCAGCGCTGGCAGGGCTGAAACACAACTGATACAGGACATTAATCAGGATATATAAATGTTTAAAATGAGAATATCTGCCATCTTTCTGTGTCATGGCTTCTGCTGCTCTTGCCACTCTTGCTGTGCAGTATGCTCTGGTTAAAAACCACTAAGAGAGCTATTTTCTCTCTGGTGCAAGGACAGTAAGTAATGAACTCGAAATTACCACCAGCCTGGCAGTGTCTGCACTCCTGGGGGTTACACAAGCTGAGGAACATTTGGCTCCACTTCAACAGAGACTTATTTTATAGCCTTTAGTAGTAAAGCTCACGAGCAAGAAGTAAGCTCAATTCCCAGCCCAGCTGAATATCCAGGCTACCTGAGCCAGGGTGCCAGCCTGCAGCCCAGAGGGCACCCAACAAAGCCCCGTGGAGCAGTCTGCATGCCCTCCAGCTCAGGACCAGGATGCTGCAGGATTCATGGTTATGGGTTTTTAGGGAATGTAAAGCTCACAGTGGAAGCTCAGAGAGGAGTGTGAGGAACAAGGTCATCTTCTGTGCAGGGAAAGCAGGGTTTTCTCCTGCCTTCCCGTACCAGAGTTAGGGCATTTTCTTTCAGCAAGGTCCAGGGAGGCTGCTTTTAAGCAGGAAAGGGCAGACTATCTGCATGGGGCCAGATTTCCTAAATATCCTTAGGTGCTAGCAGTGGGATTCTCATCCATTAAGAGCTAGCTTTAAATGTACTCCTGTTGTGGCTTTGCCCCAGCCAAGAGCCGGACACCACACAGCCACTCGCCCTCTAAGCAGGGGGAAGGGTACTGGGGAAGGAGAGGGAAAAGAAATTCAGAAAAACCCCTCTGAACCTTATGGATCAGGATAAGGATGGTTTACTGGGGCAGCAGAGAAAGATATAACAATAATGGGACTTTATATCTAAACACACAAGACCAGTGACACCCAGTGCAGTGCCTCACCAAACCGCACAGCTCAGCCATCCCAAAACCAGACCATCCCCAAACCACATGTCCTGGAGCTGTGTGCTCCCCCCACCAGCCCCCTTTATGCTGAGCATGATGTGATTGGCATGGAATTCCCTCTTTGGGCAGTGTGGGTCACCTGTCCCGGCTGTGTGCCCCCCACCTTCTCCTTAGCAGGGCAAGATGAATAACTGAAGAGTCCCTGACTGATGGGCAACAGCTAAACCATCCCTGTGTTACCAGCACTGCTCCCATCCCAAATCCCAGACACAGCATTCCACCCACTGCTGGAAAGAACATAACTCTCCTGGCCAAACCCAGGACAACTCCACAAGACCCAGTGAAGCAATCCAATCACCAACCTGTTTTCTCAGGGCTGTTCCATACTTCACATATAGGTGGACCAGAACCCCCAAGCTCCCTGTGCTGCTCCCCATTGCAGCATATTTCCTCCTGCTGCCTCTACTCAGCCCAAGGGACTCTGGAGCCTTTCCCACAGCAGAACAGGTTGGGGGTCCTTTCCCCAGCAACCCAGAAAGCTCCCAAGAGAGAGTGAGCAGTTAACACTACTCAGCTAGAAAGGCATGAAGTCCCTCCTTCCAGATTTCATCACAGCAATTCACCACCAAACTATTCTGCAGTGAGAAGGGTGAATTGAAGGAAAACAAGCAACACACCTTCCAGAGAGGTCATGCAGACCTCAGAGAGGTCTGATCTTGCAGGGTTTGGGGGAATATGTGAGGAGAGCATGCAATGGAGAAGGCTCTTGAGTAAAGGCCTTGTTGCTGGGTCCCCTGTTCCAAGTATGCTTCCAGGAGCTTGGGGAAGAGAGCAAAAGCAAGAGGCATCCCTGCAATCAGTGCAGCTGGTTCTGTGTGCCAGGGGTGGTGCTCAGCCTTATATATTTTGGGGGGTGGTCTAGGCGATCTCCAGAGGTCCCTTCCAGCCCCTTCTGTGTGATTGGGTACTGAAGTTTCTCACTCTCACACTGACACCAACAGATACCAACAGCACACCCACCATTCCCCCGGAGCATGGCTGCAGCGCTCTGTGATGTGGGTACTCGCCTGCTAAGCCCGGGATCAAAGCAGCACACGCCAGTCAGCTCAGCTTTACAAAGGACATTATGATCAGTGCAGGCTGTCTAACAGCTGAAGAGTCAGAAATTAATCTTTTCCTGGGCTGCCACTGCAGCCAGCAGCAGAAAGGCACCTGCCAGTTACCAAGCAGGCCCCCAGCATCTCCCCCAGGAGGTCCTCACCCCACGCTGCTGTGAGCAAGGGCCCTCAGCACAGCTCTGCAGTGACAGAGCAAGAGCAGACCCCCCCAGCAAACGAGCTTTTCCAAAAGCACAGCCAGCCAGGATCCCAAGCACAGACTATTTTTTGGTCCATCCCCTCCCTTTCCCACCTGTCCCCCTCTTTGCCACCTTTCTTCCTTGGCAGCTCTGTACTTTCTGCACTCCTGAGCTCTCCCCAGACCTCACCATGACACAGGGCTGCCTGTCAGTAACAAGCTTATTAACAGCTCACAGCTGAGGAGGCACCACAGGAGCTGTGATGAGACAACCCCTAAATACCTGGAGCAGTGTGAAGCAGGATCCAAGCTCTGACCTTCAACACCAGCCCAGGACCTGCAGCCATGGGGATGCTGGGGCCAGGACATGGCAGATAGGACGGACCCACTGGACACAGAACAGCACAGAGGTAGAAGCTACATGTTCCTACCTCTCCTCTTTACACCTCCCACCGTGGCAGCACTCGGGCTCAGGAAGGTCGCTCAGGTGCTGAGGCAGAGCAGGCTGCAGCATCAGCTCCACAAGGGAATAACAGCCATGGGATACAGGCAGAGCTGACAGCCCGGTCCTGGAGTGGTCCATGAGCATCCAGCATCATCCTACTGCAGAGAAACACCAAGCCAAGAAGTGAGGAGCTGGGGAGTGGTGGCCTTCAGGGGAGGGAGGCACTCCTCCCAGCCTCCTTTGCCTCATCAACTAATGAGCTGCTGATTCTCCTGATCCTGCCAGCACCTCTCAGGAGGGTTAGCTGTCCTTTTGAAAGAACAGTGTATTTTTAATAGCAAAATATCTGTTCCTGCACCTTTCTGGGCCCCTAATATGTTCTCTCCTGTCCTCTATATTGCAGAAATACAGTATTTTCCTCCTTAACTTTTTTGCTCAATGCTATGACAGGTGAATGGATTTTTTTTCCATCATTAGGTAGCCAGAGGACTGCCAAGAGCTGGGAAAAGTCTAACACCACCTACAGTTCTGCTTCCTTCAGTTCAAAGATGTTGTGGCTTGTTTGGTGGGGTGGCTTTTTTATGGTAATTGGGAGGGGAAGGGCTTATCATTATTTAGTTTTTCCACAACAGTTTTGCAATAAGCTTGCTGTCAGGGCCCAGAGGGAACCAAGCAGCATCCCTGGTGTCTTCCTGCCACCCTGCCCATGGCCTGAAACCCTCTTTCAGCCCAGTCTAGTGCCAGAGGATGCCCTGAAATTCCACCCATGGAGCTGCACGTGCAGCAGCAAGCAAGCTTTGAGGTTTGAAGAACAGAGCAGACAGATTTAGCAAGAGCCAGAAGCACACACAGCCAGGCAAAGTATCATTCAGCAGCCCCAGTGACCACAGTATTAAGGAAAAGGAGAAAGAGGGGCTGTAAAATACGTGTAAGCAGACACGGGGCAGAGATTTCAGCAGAGGCTGTGTGTCACTGAAGGTTTGGTTAAAGAGGAGTAGCACAGCAGGACCTCAGGTGCACAGGCTGTCCCTGGACAGGCACAGAGAGGCTTTTGGGATGGCCCTTCCAGAGCAGCCTGGCCAAGAGCTCCAGCTCAGCCATCACATAGTTAACAGCTGAGTGCCCATAACCAGAGATGGAGGCTGTTGGTTAGCCTACAGCTACAAGGAGTCCCCAGTCTTGAGTCTCTGCAGCTAGCATCAGGCACCCCGAGCCACTCTGCAGCACTGACAGCAGAGGGTTTGTGTCTGTCTGCAGACACAGGGCTGGTTCCTCAGCTCCCAGGGCAAACCCATCACCAGCGTGGGAGCATCACACCTGTGGCCACATCACACCTGTGCTTGGGCACTGTGTGCCCTTCACACTGTGCAGCAATCAGGGAAATCAGAAATAATCCCAACACCAGGGCCAGGACTTGTCCTGGAACCACAGCTGTAGCCCCACTCCTCAATGAGGGGGTCCATCCCCCCCCCTCTGCCAACAGTCCCTCCAGAACACTGCACAGGGGTCCCAGAGGATGCAGAAGCAGTTTGACCCCCATTAAAAGGGCCTTTCCTGGAACACAGGCCCCAGGCTCACACATGGAGGCAGAAAGGATTCCAGGCACAGAGGGAGTTTTCTGCCTGAAAAGATGATTAGCAAGTTTTAGGTGGTGCCTGATAGGAAGCACTGAGAAGGGAGCGATCGAGCCACGGGCTGGAGCTTGCACAGCAGCTCTGTTCTTCTGCCCACACCTCCCCTGGAGCCAGGCTGGAATCACCCCATCTCTTCCCATGAAAATCTGCTGCTCTCCAGGAGTGGGCATCGTAAAACTCAAGTGCAGTACCAAGGGGGAAAGGGAAGCACACAATTTGTATGTATTTGCTGTATTACTTAAATTGATTAGCTTTGTGGCTATTCCAATTTTGCCCACCATCCCTAGGTACTTTAATCATCTTTTTTTGCAGAAAAATTGGTCTCCTCACACCCCAGTTAATGTCAAAACAAGGTGCTTGCAAATCTAGGCTTGTTGCCTGTTGAAAGCAGTAACAGATGTCCTTTCTGATCATTATTTGCTGCACATATGAACCAGCTACTGAGAGGTTCTAACTCACAGATGCGTTTGTTTGATGCTTCCATTTCATTTGGAAATACTTCTATTGGCCCACTGCAGCAAGAATTGATTTTGCAAAACAGATGGAGATTATTCTGCTGATCACTGGCTCTTAGTCATAGTTCAGAATATTTTCTGTGCTGTTCCCCATATACTCCTGCAAAACAACCACGTTAAAAACCCTCCTACATTAAAGCATAGTAAAAGTTTGCTGTTAACCCTTCAGAGCTCCCAAGGAGCCAGGGGGTACAGCTGCCTTGAGCTCCTACAGCCCCGGTCTGGTGGTTGAAGGGGCATGGGAAGGTGTGTGTTTACCCCAAGGTAAACCTCACAGTGGGCTGAAGGCATCACTCACACCAAGCAGAGAGGAACTTGGCTCCTTCCTTAGCTGTGAGCTCAGAGGAAGCGGGAGAGGTTCTGGGGGTAGGAAGGTGCCTGTGGGGACAGGACAAGGGGTGATGGGCTCAAGTTGGAGCACAGGGAGTTCCCCCCCAGTCTGGGGAAGAACTTCTTCCCAGTGAGGGTGAGGGAGCCCTGGGACCGGCTGCCCAGGGGGTGTGGAGTCTCCTTCTCTGGAGAGATTCCAGCCCTGACCTGTCCTAGGGACCCTGCTTTGGCAGGGGGTTGCAGCCCATGGGCTCTGGAGGCCCTTCCCACCCCTATGGTTCTGTGAAAGCAGCTGCTCAGTGCAGGCCAGGGATGTGACACTAAGTGTGTGCCTGTTCCTCTGCCCCCCAGATGTGCTCTTGACATCACCCACCTTAATACCCAAAGTACTTGTGAGGACTAGAGCCACCTGAGCTCACACAGAACAACATCAACATGAATTGTTGCCCTGCAAAGCCAAAACAAAGTAGAGGGATCAGCATAGGAAGCAGAAGGAACAGGAGGATTAGCAGGTGAGAAGAATAATATCAGGCCCTCATTCCACTAACTGCATCCCAGTGAATCCACATCATGCTCAGGGTTTTTTAAAAATCACATTTGAATGCAAAATTGTGGTGTCCCAGGAACAAGCTGCCACTAGTAGGAAACAATAAGCAGCTAGTAGTAGGAAAACCCACTCTTGGTAATTGTACCTGTGCATTGCACTGCAGGATCTGAGGCACAGACACAGCTACAGCCTAGGCACAGGGGATGGGAGCACAGAAGGATCAGCAGGAGGCTCTCAGTGCTCAGGGCGGGTGGCTGGGGAACACACTGCCTGCACATGGCAATGCTTCTGGAAGAGCAGCTGGGACATGGTTTGTGTTGATTCACACACGTGTCAGGTCTGCAGGGAGGCAGGAAAACATGCACCCAGAGATGGCACCACAGTGAGCACTGGGAGACAGGAGCATGGAGAGAGCTAAGGAGAGTGATGGATAAGGGCTCTGAGGGAAACAGCCCTGAGGCAGGATGGAGGGAAAGGGAACAGTGGCAGAGCAGAGATGGAGTGAAGCCAGAGGAAGGGATGTGAGGCACTGGCACAGGGCAGAAAGGAGCCGTTTGGAACACTAAATAAGCATCTAAAAGCTGGTTTTCCAGATTTGCTTAACAGGAAACTGGTGTGTGAAATTATACCTCAGCCTGTGGCTGGAGTTTGTCACGAAGAACAAAGGGAAAGCAAGGCAGAGACAGGAGGAACAACAGAAAGAGCTCCAGCTACACAGCCCCTTCTCCAGCTGCACACAGCCCACACCACAACATCCACCTCTCCCCACACTGCCCTGTGCTCTGCAGCCTGCTCGAAATCCCACTTCAAGCTCTGCTCTGAAGCCTGCTTTTATTTGCCCTGCAGCCCCCTAAGCTGGGCTACAGATGAAGCTCTCTGTGTGGAGACAAGCTCTACTCCAGGAAAAGCTCCCACACCGCCACAGAGCTTGGTTCCCTGCCCTGCTAAAGAGTGGCTGCCCCCCAAGTGAGTGATCCTGCTGGCCCAGGGTAAAACACGGAGCCAGAAGTCTCCGTCAGTCGCCTGGGAAGGGGATGAGGAAGATGAGCGCCCCGGAAGGGGAGCAAGGCTTGCCCCTGCCAGGGACCCCTGCCAGACAAGGCTGAGCGGTCCAGCATGGAGAGGTTCTCAACTGAGCTTGATGTGGCAAGCATCCCTGCTCAGGAGCTGTGGAAGGTGATGCTGAGGGGGGACACTGGTGCTAAAACAAGGTCTGAGCTCTCTCCTGTTCCACACACAGTGATGCTGTGGCACACACACGCATATGAGAAGAACACTAATCCAGACCAGGAGCAACTGCAGAAGTTAGTCCAGTCTGAAAGAGAAAGCAGGGCAGAGCCTAGCTGTGTGGTAGAGCCCTCATTTATTTCAGCACTACAGAGGAAATTCCAGCAATTGCTTCAGAACCAGCTTTCCCACAGAAGAGAGCCTAGCACAAAGCCTGCAGAGCACAGCCTGGTACTATTACACTTAAAATAGTTTTGGGCACTTCAGAAGATGTCTTTTTACACCAGCTTATTGTCTGTCTCCCTAGAAACAGGAATTGGCACCCACTAGCAAAGGGGTTGGAATTTTAATTTTAGCTGCTGCTGTTTGTTCCCATTTTCAAAGAACCAGACACAAGAGCACCCAGAGTGCCACAGGGCCAGTCTCCAGGCCAAGCCCTGGGGAGGTGATCCAGGTCAGCTCCTACCTGAGCCCAAGCAGGATGGATTTCCCAGCCAAGGAGGAAATCCAGGAGGAGAAGGGAGGCTGGGATTTCACCCCGTTCTGCAGAGCCTGGCACTGGGTGAGTTCAGGCAGCCACATTTTAAGTATCATACGTGATCTCCCCTGTAGCTCCATCACCCTGACCAAAGCCATCAGTCAGTTTTCCAAGGCAGAGAGGGCAGCAGAGCCTGAGAAGCACCTGCCTGGGCTTTCACACTCTATATAGAGTTCTAGGAGCACCAGGGATAAGCTCCCCCAGGAACAGACCTGGACGTAGCTCACGGCTCTTAGTCAAGATTGAAGGATGGCAACGAGCTGCTTCTCCAAGCTCACTCTAGTCAGCAGATTAAAGTTTAATATAAATGTCCTCATATGTTCTGCCTGAATAAGAAATTTGACCAAAGTTTTACACTTATTGCAGACTCATGGTTCAAACTGGGAGGGACCTTGGAAACAAGGGCATTACATACACATATCAGATGCCCTGTTTTCTTGCATCGAAGGTCAGTGCCTGGAAATGCACTCACACTGCAGCATTTCACTGGGCTCCATCTCTGCCACCTTACCACCTCCTACATTTCCAGTTCTCCTCAAGCTGCTTTGGCATCTATTTTTAGGGGGTTTTAATGTTAAAATCTGACCATACAGGAGAAAACCAGGAAACAGATGCAACCCAAGATACTTCTTACCCCACGTCCACCAAGGAAACCTACCTATAGTAGTCTTGCACCTTGTTTCCCACCCAGACCAGAAGCAATTGCTCCACAACAGACCAAGTGTTATTTAGGCATCAGCTGAACATGACCAGGCTACAGGAAAAGAGTAGAAAAGTACAAGAGCTAGAAAGGAGCTTGATGAGATTGCCAAGGAGAGGGGGATACAGCTTACAAATATAAAACCTGCTTGCAGGGCACCAGTGAGGTCTTGGACAAGGCTGGGGACAGTCAGCAGCACATGATTTAATAGAAACAGGCTAGAAACATTAATTTCCAGTCCTAGCTAGGTAAGAAAAGCAAAGCAGCATGGAAGAACCCGCTGGCTTTTTATGCAGCATTAACACATGGTATTGTTACAGGGAATTGCAGTGCTAAGTAAGAGCTCGGAAAAAACCAGGCTTCAGTTATACAAGATTGTTACATGGCCTTTTTTGTGTGCCTCGGAGACCCAGCCACCTCCTAAGAGGAGGAAAATTGAGCTGAGTTTCCCTTAAACAGGGATGGATTGCTGGGCCTATCGAGTCCTCTTCAGTTTACAGAAATGTAAGCAAGAAAAACAGGGACCTGAGCAGCTCCCCTGGCAGAAGGGAACCACAGTGATCTTGGCTGAAAGGCTGCAGTGACCTACTGGGTCTGGAAGGGAGGAGAGAGATTTCTGCCAGGCTGGGCCCTGGACCTCTCTCAGGGAGAGCAGAAGGGATGGGCAATGGCACCAACAGGCACAAGCTGATAAATGGCTACAGAAACAGTGGGAACCATCCACAACCTCTGAGGGGTATCATGATGGCCAGCCTCTTCTCAGTGTCTGTGGGGACAGGACAAGGGGCGATGGGCTCAAGTTGGAGCACAGGGAGTTCTTCCCCAATGTGGGGAAGAACTTCTTCCCAGTGAGGGTGAGGGAGCCCTGGGACAGGCTGCCCAGGGGGTGTGGAGTCTCCTTCACTGGAGAGATTCCAGCCCTGTCTGGACACCGCCCTGTGTGCCCTGTCCTAGGGACCCTGCTTTGGCAGGGGGTGAGACCCCATGGGCTCTGGAGGGCCCTTCCAACCCCTGTGATCCTGCAAAAACGTGGGTACCATGGCTGGGATGAGTTACAGAAGAACGACAAGGGGAGGGGGAGCTGAGGGTGTCCCCAGCACAGAACCCCGGCTCCCTCTGTGGTGCCACATCACCGCCACCAAGGAAAACTGGGCTTCTTTTGAAATGGAGACATTGAATGCCCTTCACTGGGGGCTCTTGTTAGGTAGTTTAGCTTCGCAGCTTAGTTCTGGAGTAGCCGTTAAACGGCAGTTGGCAGTAACAGAGAGCTGTTATCCGGCTGTTAGGGGGGTAATCACCGGCAAAGGCACCGCACCGGGGCAAGGGGGAGCCCGGCAACAGGAGAGGGGAGAGACAAACCAGGGCGGACCCACAGGGATGGCTCCAGCGGCCAGGGCACGGCCGGGGGGACAAGGCGAGCAGCCGCCGCAGCACCGCCACAGCTCGCCGAGCGGACCCCAGCTCGCCGGCACAGCCAGGCTGCTTCCCAGAGAACAACCGCGGGCAGGAGGCACTACCGCAGGGTGCAGCCCCCCCGTACCGCGGGGCAGCACCCCCCACCCCCGTACCTAGACCCTTCTCCACCTCCCGCGCCCCCCCAGAAGGTGCTGCCCTTCTGTATCTCACAGGCGGAGCCCCCTCACTCGCCTTACGGCTCCCAAACCAGCCACCCCAGGGTGTTTCCCTCACCCAGCCCAGCTCCCCCCGCTGCCAGCCCCGCTCCCGAGCCCCGCACGGCTCCAGCCTCGCCCCCAGCCCGCACTCACCCGAGCCGCAGGGGCTTTTCCAGAGGCTTTCCAGGCTTCTGCACATAAAAATAATAATGAAAACAAAGAACTGGTTTCTCCAACTAGTTTAGCTCGTTTTCAGGCACAGCACCGACCCATCCCCGGGAGCATCCCGCAGAAGCCCCAGTGATGCCCAGCACAGCACGCAGGGCACTGGGCAGCCAGCCCAGGGGAACGAGACACACACTCCACCCCCCAAACTGAGGGTGCCCCAGACAGGAGGGGGCTGCCGCAAGCACCAGCCCTGCACAAACCACATCCTCGGAGCAAGGAGACCGGCCCTCACCTCACTAACCCTTGTAGAGCCAACCCCACTCAGCTAGGCTCAGAGCACGCTGGCTCCTCTCCTTTAAATGACGAGCCCCCCTGAGCACTTCCTGCAGCTGGCTCTCCCTCGGTGCGCCCAGCACGCCCAGCTGCAGGTAACAAGTTATCCCAGGCATTATCCCGGGCATCACCAGGCCCCGGGCAGCTTTGCTGCTAGAGGCCCATGAAGGCACCGTGACAGCAGAACTCGGTTACCCAAGCAGGAGCTCTCCCATCAAACTAAAGCACAGGGTGGGGGGGGGAATTAAGAAAGGGTTCTTCCCCCTAAATTAAAGGTAGAAATGAAAAGCCCTGCTGCTGTATGCGACCCGTAGGTTGAAAAGGGACTACAGAGCTACCTCAAATAAACTCACTGCTCTGCCTGAAGCCTTGTCCTTGGCGTGAGGAGGTGTTTGTGTAGGGAACACGTTTTGGGAAGGAATCTCTACGCTGTACCTGTGATACAGGAAATATTTCACCTGCTGATTCAAATAAACTGGGAATGAAATTCTGTTAAATCCTCACAAATGCGATCTAACACTTGTATTTGCTGCCCACAACGTTGACAGGCAGTGATGAAACAATATCATGTTTTAATAGGCAAAAACAGCAAATGAAGATAGTTCAGAAATTATTTTCACATGAAGTTTCCTCTACCCTACGGATTGTCTGTGCTAACTGGAAAATCCCTACGGCCATGGGACCCGTGACCTACTAACACCACAGGTACATGAAAATCCACTCATAGGCTATTGGCAGCCCTAGAAAAGTTAAATAAAAATTACAAGCCCAGACAACTGTAAAGCATGGCAAAGGTTCAGGTTTCTAAAAGGTATCCACATTTTTTGTTCTTAGGAAACCGATAAGTTACCACATAGAATTTGAATTGCTACATCACTGCATAGAACTTGGTCTGGTCGACTTCAGTAAAGGGAAAAGGAATCAGTTTGAACAATGGTTTTGGTTTACTGCTCCTGCGTCTGACTGAAGTTCCCCCCCTCGAAATCCACAGAAACTGGAACTTCCTGATGGCTTGGAAAGAACGTGGATAAACAAGACAAGAATTACAGATTGATGCAGGTTTTATGGCCCCTTCTGGCTCAGTGAGTGAACTCCCCCCGTTCCTCCAGCATTTGAAGTCTACTGCGAGCGCCGACGATTTATTTTTTTTAAGCCAAAGGAAAATATAATCTTATTTTGCTTTCTTTGGGCTTAGTTGTGAAAACATTATGTTTCTATTAAGAAAGCAAGCAGTTGGTGTTTATCCTCCATCACTTATCACAAATGTGATTTGAGCAGTGAAGCCATTATCCAGCTGTTTGCTGGGGTTTTATATTTCACCCTTGATGTCTCACTATTTGATCGCCCACATGAAAGGCAAACTGTACAGCACGCAGTGGCTGCTCAGGGGCTCAGGTGGCGTTCCTCCTGCCCAGCACTGATGCGGGCAGTGACCCATGGATGTGGAAAGGGTGTTTGGGGAAGGAGTGGTGCTGGAGCCCCCTGCCCTCGTGGCAGAAATCACTGCTCCCGGCCAGGCTCCCGGCATGGATGTGTCCTCAGAGGGGACGTTAGCAGGGAATGAGGCTCCATCACTATTTGTCAGCCGATGCGATGCTTTGGAGTGAAGAAACGTGCCTGCCTGCAGCCCTTGGAGGTGCTTTGAGGCAAGGGCCAGCAATAACTGCACCCTTCAAAGCCCTTCTGCGGGGTCGCTCCCTCCGTCCCCTCGCCAGAGCACCTCCCCAGGCAGCCCGCCTGAGAGCCGGGGTGAGAGTGCTAACAGGGAGCGAAGGAAACTCAAAGTGACCCAAAGAGGAGATGTTTTTGGGGTGGGTTTGCTGGGGTTTTTTTCCTAAATCTCGTTTCATAGCATGCAGGCTTTGCCCAGAGGAGCCGCAAAGGCCGCAGCACAGGCAAAGCTGCCTTTCAGCCAGGGCCGTCTCCTGGGGGGACAAGGAGGGCAAGGAGCACCTCCGGATTCAAATGGGTGTGGGACAGTGGGTAGCTGCTCCCACTGCCCCGCCAACACCGTGGCTGCTGAGGGGGTCAGGTTTTGTCCCCAGCTGCTGCTCAGTCCTGGGAGGATGGGGGAGATAATCACTGAGCTGGGAAGCTCCGTCTCTGCCAAAAAAGATGCTGTAGGAGAAGCTGGAAGAGTAATAAGGAGGGAAAGAGTACTGAGGGAGTGCAGGCTGAGTACTGTACAGGCGCCAGTAGACGCTACGTGCTGTTCTCCTGCAGCCCCGGCAGGAGCTCAGGCCCGAGCACACCCCGTCCCGCTCTGCCTCCCTGGGGCGTGAGCTGCACACAGGGCCCAACGGGACGTTTTGTACAGCCACCAACGGGGCATCGGTGCCTCACAGCCACTGTCTGTGATCCACTGTCAGTCCCCCGGCTTCCCCAATCCGAGAGCTCGGCTGTTTGGGACCTGGGGACCAGCCCCTCTGCCTGTTCCTGCCATGAGGAGATGGACACATGGTGAGGCCTCAGCACTCCTGGGACAGATGCGACACAGCACCTTCCCCTCACGGGCTTTGCTCCGAGGCCGCGGTGCATGGGGAGACATGGGCAATGGGAATGGGACCTCCAAAAGCCGGGGGCACTGGGTAAATCAGCTCCCCTGGAGCCAAGAATCAATTTGGGGGGGGCCCCACCATGGTGACATTGAAGAGGGGTGTGGGCAACTCCAGGCAGCTTCCCAGTTTCTGTGCTGCAGCTTGTCACCTCCCTCCTTGTACTCTCTGGTCTGTGAGGCATCATTAGGATGAGAAATATGGACCTGGTGCTCAGTTTAGCACGCTGTCTTTGATACGCACCCGTGCAGCCGGCTCGATTTGTACCCCAGGATTCTTAAGGGATGCTAAAATAAATAAATTTTAAAAAAAAAAAAAGGAAGGAAAATTTAAAAAAAAATAATCCTCTCTGCTGGTGTTGATTTAAAGCATACCTTTTTTTTTTTTTTCCTGACAACAGCTCTCTTCTATCAGTTTGAATTTACTTTTTAATTATGTATATTGCTTTTTTTCTCCTGCGAAGCTCCCGACTAGAAATATGTATCTCATTATATTTTACGTTATTCAATTGACCTAAACACAAAGGCATTTTTCTTGAATACTGAGTGCTCATGTACCTTTTTAATTAAAGCTTAAAAAGCTTTTAATTAAAACAATAAATCACAGGCAGCATCCAAATTGTCTCCTGGCCTGGGAATATTTCTCTTTCTGCAATCGGATTGACCCGAAAGGGAAGGAAGCAGGTGAAAACGCCTTGCGTGGGTCACTGGTACAGTAGAAATCTCTCTGCCACTCCCCACAGCAAGCCAAGGATGGTATCTGACACAGAGCTGTCGTCACCTGCCCAGGATCACTTCAGACCATCTGCATCCTTTGTCCCACAGTCTCCCCTAAACACCCACCTCAGCCCCCTGGTAAATCTCCCTGTGCTTGGCCGTCCTTCCAGCCCAAACCTTTCCTGCACCCATGTAGAGACCAAGTTTATCTTGGTGGAACTTTGTTGTCTCTTCTCTGCAGAGCTGAGGTTTTCCAGAACTGAGTGGTCCTTACTGTGCTGGGATGGCTGTACACCTCCTGGGCTGCACCCCCTGCCCAGCCCGTGCGTACCTAACCCATGAGCTGCAGGGGATGGGTGCAGGGGATGGACACATAGCTTCACAGCAGTAACAAAACAGCCCATCTGCCCACAAACAGAAACCTGGGAGCCTCCAGGAGCTATTCTGAATTTAGGCAGACCTTCTGTGGATCCACATCACTTTGGGTAACTGCCTTTCCTTGTGAATCTTGGTCTAGCTCAGAAACTCGCCAGGAATATATCTGATCATAGAATCATAGAATCATAGAATGGTCTGGGTTGGAAGGGACCCCAAGGGTCCCAGAGCTCCAACCCCCCTGCCACAGGCAGGGCCACCAACCTCCAGGCCTGGAGCTACACAAGGTTGCCCAGGGCCCCAGCCAACCTGGCCTTGAACACCCCCAGGGACGGGGCACCAGAAGAACAGGCATCAAGCTCTGAAGTTGAGGAAGAAGTTGCGCCTTTTGGCCCCAAGACTAAACTCATGATATTCTGTGTATCCAATGTGTAGTAAGCGTCCAGGACTCCCAGCAGCCAAGATCTGGGCTTCTACAACAAAGATTTTTTCAATTATAATTTTTAAAATAACAAGATGATGCAATTAACTATTCCCTCAACTGAGGATAAAGGTTCAGCTGATCTTCGTGTCCTCCCAAGTGTTACAAAAAGATTTCCCATTTCTGGGTGTATTTTCTTGCACAGACCAAGTGTTAAACCCACTGAAATTCCCCACTGCATCTTCACGATTCGAGTAGGAAATGTTACCCTCCTCGTGCTCCTGTAGATATGTTTGAATTTTTAGAGAAATATCTTCAGGAGTGTCCAAGGAGCTTGTAAACAGACTGCTGTGTTTGCACAGGAAAACTCACCTGCATGGGACAGTTAGTTAGCCAGACACGTGGACTCTGAGTTGTATGTAGTGCTACTTGTACTCACACAAACTGGGACAGATAGAAAGGAAATAGCTTGAGATACCAGTGAGCAGAGATGGGGAAACATGGTGGGAGGTGGTATTCCCCTTCTTCTTCTTCTTCCCAGCCTCAGAAATCATAGGTAGGAGTAGCATGCACGTCCATAACGTGTGCACCTCCCCTGATCCACCTGCCCTGCCCTGCAAGCCTCCCAGGTCTGGAAATCTCAGTCAATTCAAGGGCAAATGAAAAGCAAAACTGCAAGAAAACAAAGGCTGGGAGACTTCAAGGGGAAACAAAATCTCCCCATAAAGCTGGCAGTAAACTCAAACTACTTGCCTGCAACTGGCAGGCAGTAAAGCACAAAGCACTTGGCTTGTGCTGTGGAGCAGCTCGGCTCCCCAGGCTCAGATGGATGAAACCCCAGACCTGAATCGCTGCTGGTGAACCCTTTCCTACAGGATCCTCTCACTCCTTAACTCCTGTGCCACAGAGCAGCCTGCAGCTCCCAGCAGCCCTTCCCTGCCCAAGACATCAGTACTTGGCCCAGCAAGGACCTGTCCTCCACTGGCAGGGCAGCCAGAGCGGGTGCTGCCCCCTGCTCGCCCCTGTGCAGTGCCGGGGTGCTGTGCCGAGGTGGGCGTGCGGCACGGAGCGCTGAGCAGCACCCCGGGGGCTGGCTGGTGGCAGAGCCCTGGCTGGGGCACGCCTGCCCCTCCAGACAGACACAGGCACATCCAGCAAAGCCAGTGTGCCCCCGGCAGTGCCCCTGCTCCCTGCACAGCGCAGGCCAGGAGGGTACTTCTTCCCTTTCCAAACCTAGAGAAGAACCCTTCCTTAAGTATTATCCTACGCTGAGCCTTTTTCCCCTGTCTTTCTTTGGATCTCAGTCTTCAGCTCATCTCCTCTAGGCTCCTTCACCCATCTCTCTCTATTTTTCCACACATTAGCCCAGAGGAGGCAAAGCCTCAGGTCTCTCCTCCTGTAGCTGCAGGTTAAACCCCTTGAGATCAGCAAAGGAAGGTGCTTGTGAGACCTGAGCACAGGAGAGGTGCTGGGGGGCTGGAGGACTGCGGGCACTGAGGGGGGAGCTGCATCAAATCAGCATCACCCTGGCTGTCTTAGTGCCCGTGTGCTTCCCAGCTCATCTTCTTGGCGTGGCGTGGAGGAGCTGGCAGCATATGCTGCCTGTGATGAGACATTCCCAAAGAGATGGCAGGGTCACAGCCCGAAAAGAGGCAGGAACTCTCCAGAACACGATGCTGCGCCGCTGAGAAGGGAAAATAAGCCAAACACGACTTCACCTTCTGTAGCTGAGGGGACCTGGGGCCTTTATAGTCTTTCTGAAGAGGAGAACAAAGACAATACTTTTAAGTGTTTTCGGTTTGGTGAGGATTGTTTCATCCAGGACCTGAGGGACACAGAGACTTTGTCAGACCACAGGCTGTAATTAAGTCTGCCACGCTCAGCTCGTGAGCTTCTCAAACCCTTCCTGAGGAGAGAGAGAAAGGGAGGCTGGGAGCAGCTGGCAAGGGCAACCTCTGGGTTCCTGCAGCCGCGGAACAACGGTGGGGGATGCAACACCGTGATCCTCTCCTGGTGCAGGAAACACAGATCCCTCTTCTGGGGCTGTCATCACCCCGATTACGAAATTTAAACAACTTCCAGGCATGGAGGGGTGATGTGATGGAAGACATGCACGATGGGGTGTGCCTTCAGAGCTCTGAACCGATGGCAAATGAGTGAGCTGGGCACAGCATAGGAGTTGGACTCAGCGATGCCGATGGGTCCCTTCCAACTCAGTATATTCTATGATGCTATGATAAGGGCTTCCAGGTTGGCCCCAGGGCTGCCCTTTGGGGTGGTCCTCTCCTGCTGATGTCTGTGAGACCTTCTGCTGGCTGACTTGGTGCCGAGGCATGACTGGGAACTCCTGACAGGGAGCAGAGCAAACGCTCTTCCTGGCAGCAAGCCGCCCGGCTGCGAGCTGCCATGGCCTGGAGGGGATGTGTGGGGGTGTGTGGGGATGTGTGGGGATGTGTGGGGATGTGTGGGGATGTGTGGGGATGTGTGGGGATGGCATAGGGTGAAGCTGCCCTTAGCAGAGCGCTCAGCAGTTTGCAGTGCATGCCCTGCAAAAGGCTTTTGATAGCTAGAAGATGCACTTGTCTCCAGAGAGGAACATTCCCATTGATGCTTAGGGTATGGCTTTGCTCTAGAAACAGTCCCAGGGGTTAGAATCATAGAATCATAGACTGGTTTGGGTTGGAAGGGACCCCAAGGGTCACAGAGCTCCAAAACCCCTGCCACAGGCAGGGTCACCAACCTCCAGGCCTGGAGGTACACAAAGTTGTCTCCCACCACACTCCTGCCCACAGGAGAAGCTGTGCAGGGGTCCAGTGATGCTCCCCAGCAGCCTGAGCTGGCGTGGCCACACAGATCCTCCTTGCCCACCCTGGCAGCCCAGCCCCCAGCTGAGCAATACAACCATGACAGCAGAGCACATCCAGCCTGGGGATACCACCCCGGGACACCCAAAAAAAGGGCTCGGGGGTGGCTGGTCACTTCCAGAGAGGAGACATCCAACCTTCTCATTTCCCCCCCCCATTCTGCTGTGGTGCCCCCGGGCCAGGGGAGCTGCAGCCGCCGCGAGAAGCGGGCACTCCCCCCAGCCAGAGCAGCAATCATCCACATGATGCACACTGCTGACATTTTTCATGAGAATAACTAGCAAATGCTGATGATCATTCCTTCTAATTACATATTCACAAGCTATTTGCAGTTGTCTCCAGCTCTCTCTCCTGTTTGTCACCAGATGAGGCGGATTTCAATGCGATGCTGCACATCAACCAGGGGAAAACACTACAGGCTGCCAGGATCTTTGTTTTTCCTGTGACCAAAGCAAAACTCATTGGACTGTGAATTGTGATTTGCAGGAAAGGGTTTAATGGGCTGAGAGAAGCTGAGCTGGTGGAAGGACCCAACCCCATGGACCTTCCTAGAGGCAGTCACGAACCCTGGGTAGTCCTTCCCTACCCACCCACAGAAAGGCTTGCTCTGTGTTGGTGGTGCTGCAAAGCTAATTAATCCAGTCTCTAAATTCCTGCTGATGAGCTGGTTGCTTGGGTGTAGATGGGCTGTTAGGGTGAGGGATGGGAGATGAGATGGCTTTTCCTGAGGGATGCTGGCTGCAGGGATTGGCACCTCTCAACCTGGAAAGCCCAGGTAGCTGCTTAGCCTCAGGACAGTCCTTCATCCAGAGGACAGACAAAAGCTCTGTGCTTCAAAGGTTAAAGGGATAGAAGTTAAAAATATCACAGAACCCCGGGCTGGTGGGGGTGGGCAAGCTCCTCAGAATCTCCCCAGTGCCCCCCTGCCACAGGCAGGGACACCCCCCCAGCCCAGGGTGCCCCAAGCCCCATCCAACCCAGCCTTGAGCCCTGCCAGGGATCCCAGGGCAGCCCCAGCTTCTCTGGGCACCCTGTGCCAGGGCCTCCCCCCTCCCTGGGAAGGATTTCTACCTCCCAGCCCCTCTCCATCCCCCTCCAGCAGCTGAAGGCTGTTCCCCTGGGCCTGGCCCTCCCTGCCCTTGTCCCCATCCCTCTCCAGCTCTCCTGGAGCCCCTTGAGGGACAGGAATATGTAGGAGCAGTGCTCTGAAACTGCATTTCTAACTTGCTGTGGTTGGTGATGGGACAGGGAAGGAGCAGAGCGGGCAGGGCAGTGCCAGCACCACAGACCCCAACAGCCAGGGCCTGGTGCTTGGGAGAAACCTGCTCGGTGGAACCATTTTAAACACAAAAGACAAACCCATGGTCTGAGTTCCAAACTGGGGTTTCCCTGAACACTCTGATTGTCACCCTCTGCAGATGAGACACGTCCCCTCAGGGGAGGAGAACACACAGGTTGTGCTCCCAGCTGCAGTTTGTTATGGGAAAGTTGAGCAGGAGTCCCAGGATGCTGGGGAAGGTGCTGATGGCTGTTGCTCCTTGTGTTTGAATCCAAGGTCAAACAGAGCACGACGTGGCCCTGGGCAGATGCTGCACTGGGCAGATGCTTGAGGCTCCTCCAACCCTCTCCCACGTTCCATTGAAGTTCAGGCAGCTCTGCAGAGGTACAACTGCTTCTCAGCAGGACAGATAGTGTGCAGGATGGCTTAGAAGCCTTAAAAACAATCTGGATTTTCTGGTTGAACTGATCAGGATTCCTCAGCCCGATTCAAATCTCACTGACATTAATTGGGTTATTCCCTCTGACTTCAGTGCCCGTGAAGATGAAACCTCCCCCCTGGGGAGCAGCTGAAGGAACCTTCAGCAGGAAGTTTCTAGTGATCTTACAGAGCTTCTCACGTGGGAACCCATCTCCATGGGGCAAACCCTCCACTTCAATTCAGAATATGCCTGTGTTATTATTCCAAGAGCCTGTTTTTATCCTCAGTGAGAGTAACAAGCACGCTGCTGTAATTGTGTGTATGTTTACAGACAGCAGCACACCACCACTTTGCATAGCACCAGAATGTTCCTGGAAGTGATGAAACACACCTCAGATCCACCACTGAGGAGAAACCAGCAGCGTTTCAGGCTCTGTAAAGGGGGGGGAAATGAAATTCCACCCCTCAGGCAGGAGAGCAGTGACTGCCTCGCTCAGCCAAGGAATGAATCAGTTGGGGGTTATTAATGAATTGTTCCTCATCAGCCTTTATTTACTGCAGAGGGACCTGGAGGGTTTTGTCCTGCAGAAACAGGGATGGATCTTTTAGTGGCTGAGAGCAGCAGAGAGAGGACAGCCAGCCCAGTCTGCTGCTGGGAAGGCGTTCCGTGCATGGAGCTAGTTCGCTTCTCCAGTCTTTTCCAGCCCGTTGCCTGTGCTGCACCCCGAGATGGGGCTGGGGCAGCACCCAGAGGGGTGGGCACGGCACCCAGAGGGGCTGGGCACGGCACCCAGAGGGGTGGGCACGGCACCCAGAGGGGCCAGGCACGGCACCCAGAGGGCCTGCTGGCACTGTCCCCTGTCCCAGGGCCCTGCTCAGGTGATTTACCCAAGGCTGTGTGTCCCCTTGCTGTCATCCAGAGGGTTCCTGCTGATATCCCATCCCCAGCCAAGCCTTAGACTGGCAGGAGTGCAGAGGGAGAGGGGGCAGCGCCTGGGAATGTCGTCTCAGGCTGGCCAAGGGAGAGGAAAAAGGCAAAGCCAACAACTGTATTTTCCAATGAATTTTGCAGTTTACTCTGCTTTTGAACACTTCTTCCAATTCTGATTTACACTGAAGCTCTACAAAGCACAGAGCCCCAAGCCTGGAGGTACCCTCAGAACCTGAGTCATTCCTCAGGTATTGGCATTCCCTGTATCCCCATCAGCTCTCCTGCTGGGGAAGCTCTATCAGGATTCTCTGTCTCAAGCCAGTTATTTATTTGCTCTCTCTTTAATGTTTGCAGATGGCTCTTTGCCTTTTGCATACATTCACTGCAACGTAACCACTCTTCCTCAGGAAGAAAAATCAATGTTCAGCTGTTGGGGAGGGAATTAGGCAGGCAGTATTTTTTTCACCAAGAGCTATTTCATCTGAAGCAGGAGAATCACAGAGGGATAAAACCCGACTGGATCTGGTCTGAAAGGTAAATGGGGAGCGCAGGGAGATTTGTGTGGGAAATGAAATAACAATAATATTGCTGGAGAGCTAATTTTTATTCAGTGCCTGGAATGGAGATGATGTAAAAGCTTTTAAAGAATTCAGGGACGATTTCTTCATAGGGATCTGTGATAAATAAAAGTGCAGGCGCCTCGTGTTGAGACACCAACTTCCATTACCCTAATTCAATGCAAGGCATTTAGCTCCTGGAGTTAATCTCACCAGGCTGTGTTCACAGTGCCCGTGGAAGGCTGTCTATTATTCTTGCTTTTAATGTTCAGTACGCTCCTGAACGTGTCAAACATATGGGGAAAATGATTTCTTGGAGAGCACAAGAGACAAATAATATTTCTGCAGCAAATAACTGTCAGTCAGCTGCTGCAGAGCATCTCTGGCTGGAGGTGGCAGGAGGCAGGCTCAGGCAGCACGCATCCATTCCACCCCTCTCCTTAAAAAGGATAATGAAAGAAAAGCTGCAAAGTGCCAATAGCAGGGCTAAATGTATTTTTAACTACGCAATTGTCTTTTACAGGGATTTAAATTTCATTTCCACCTGTTAGGGAGCAGCTAATAGCTTTTTTCCTCTGAGTGAAACTGAAAGGCTCAGGATTTGTTTCTTCCTAAGCTGCCTGGCAGAGGCACTTCTTAGTGTGTCGCTAAACAGGCACCAGATCTGCTCTCACACCCAGGGGGCTTCTGTTGCTCACTGGCAACAGCTGAAGGTGAGATCCATGCCCCCAAACCCTCCTCCCAGACCAAAGCTCCGGGATACCAGAGCCTTTGTATGAGGTTTCCCACCTCACTACATAGAATCCCAGACTGGTCTGGGTTGGAAGGGACCCCAAGGGTCACAGAGCTCCACCCCCCTGCCACAGGCAGGGCCACCAACCTCCAGGCCTGGAGATACACAAGGTTGCCCAGGGCCCCATCCAACCTGGCCTGGAACACCCCCAGGGATGGGGCACCCACCCCCTCTCTGGGCAGCCTGTTCCAGCCCCTCACCACTCTCTCTGTAAAGAACTTCCCCCCAATCCCTCCTCTAACCCTTCCCTCCTCCAGCTTCACTCCATCCCCCTTGTCCTGCCAGTCTCTGCCCTTTAACAAGCTGATTCCCCTCCTGTTCCTCTGCTCCCTTCAGGGACTGGCAGGCTGCAATGAGGTCCCCCCACAGCCTTCTCTTCTCCAGGCTGACCCAGCCCAGCTCCCTCAGCCTCTCTCCGTAGGGCAGCTGCTCCAGCCCTCTGAGCATCTCCCTGGCTCCTCTGACCCCTCTCCAACAGCCCCACATCTCTCTTGTGTTGCATCACCAGGAGCTGGGAGTCCTGGTGCTTGGAAGGATCCCCATGCATCTGAATGCTTCCAAAAATGTGCCTCTAACACCCATGGGCTGCAGGACCTCATAAATGCCTGTGGGATTCTCATCTCCATGATATGAAGTGAGACCTCCAGCCACGTCCCCTCCTTGCTCCTCGTGATGCATCTGTTGCCCCGTGGCTGTGCGAAGCCTCCGCTCCAGCTCTCAGCACAAACCCCACTGACCTCCCTCCTTGGCTGCTTCTGGCAGCAAGCTGAGCTCCAGGACAGTCAGCTGCATCACTGGCTTGGGCAGCTTTTACACAAACCACCTGTGAGGAATGGAACCCGGAGAAGATAAAGTGTGTGCAGCGCCCGGGCGAGTGAGGCTGGCAGGGCCAGCCCTGCCATGCACAGAGCTGCTAATGAACCTTTAAAGGCTTCTTGTGTAATTCACTGTGCTGCAAGATGTGGTTAAGCGGCAGTTTTTAGATGCCTTCCACTCTCAATCTTCCTTTGCTTCCTTGTATTTATGTTTCTGGGAATAATGAGATGTGAACAAGATAAATTTATGGGAAAACACACAGCTCTCTCTCTGCAGTGAATAAACACACAGCTCTCTCTCTGCAGTGAATAAACAAGGATTCTAAACTCCCCTTTTCCTGCTAAGCTGTAAGAGCAGTGATGCTATCTGCTTCATGTTTGTCTGTTTTCCACTTGGGTGAATTCTTCATCCTGTTCCTAGAAACAGCAGGCTCAGTGCAGGAGGAGAGCTATAAATACTGCAATTGTGTACGTCCCTTTCCCTCTAATTGCTCTCCCAGCATGTTGAGTATCTGCAGAAAGCAGGATGGTACTCAGTGTCTGTCCCAGCCTGTTTATTCACGAGGGGTTCATCATCCCAGGGGTAGATGGTGGCCCCAAACCAGCACGTGCATCCTACACCAAGCTGCCAGCCTCCCTCTTCCCGTGGGATGCAGGCCCAATCCCTGGGCCAAGCAATGAAGACTAACAAGTTTCTATTTAGACTTTTCATAAATGGAAAAATACTGATTTTCCCAATCCCTTCACACCTGAATTCCTACCTCACTGCTGTTCAAACATCCCTGAGCAGCATTTGCCTTAGAAAACTCCAGCAAAACCAGTACCAGGTGTTCCTGCAGCCAGAGCTAGCACACCATTCGAACGTAATGCTTGCACACAACATTTAATCTTTGCCATGGAAGTAAAGACCTTATCTTCTGATGTCATGTTCTTTGAAAACACTCCCAGTGCAGTGAAAATGCAGCCCTAAGTAATGGCAAAATATCCTTAACCTTTAGAGGAAAGGTTATAACTTTCTATTGCCATCATGACAGGCACTAAAACTCTGCTGTAAAATCCCCCCCGAGCTCCACACCACCTCTTTCACAGCATTAAAAATGTATTAAAACGGAGTTGTAACCATCTTGTAATACTTGCTCATGCTGTCAGCCCCGTTCTTTGTGATCACAGGATCAAAGACCAGCGTCAGGAAACAGAGGGTTTAGTACCAGGTCTGCAACACGCTGCTTGAACCAGCCTCCCGTGCTGGGGCAGGCAGAGGCTGGCAGGGTAAAATACCACGATTGCCTTTATCATAGAATCCCAGACTGGCCTGGAAGGGACCCCAAGGGTCACAGAGCTCCAACCCCCTGCCACAGGCAGGGACACCAACCTCCAGGCCTGGAGCTACACAAGGTTGCCCAGGGCCCCATCCAACCTGGCCTTGAACACCCCCAGGGATGGGGCACCCACCCCCTCTCTGGGCAGCCCCTTCCAGCCCCTCACCACTCTCTCTGCAAAGAACTTCCCCCTAATCTCTCCTCTAACCCTTCCCTCCTCCAGCTTCACTCCATCCCCCTTGTCCTGCCAGTCTCTGCCCTGTAACAAGCTGATTCCCTTATTTATTATGTATTTATTATGAAATGACTTTATAAAGTTAGCTTAACAGGGCCTGAACAAAGCCATTGCCATTTTTTAATCAACATTTCCCATTTATCTGTATTCTTGCTTTAATTGCACAATGCTGACACATTTCTTTCACTGGAATCCTACAGCAGCTTTTGGGCACTTTAAATTGTGCAATTGCTCTGCTTTACTGACAATTCAATTAATTTGTCCTACCCCTTTATAACAGCCTGTTTATAAGGAAGTCCCCACTGACCTGTGTATTCCCAAAGGGGTGCTCACTATCCAGATCAATCTCCCCTTGTTTTTCCATCTTGGACATGACTATAGATGTCTCTGGGTTACAGAGCAGATTCCTGATTGTTTTATCTTTGTCTCAGGATTCTCAGTGTGTCCTTGGCACTGCTGCTTTGGGGCTGTTTTAGGCAAGCAGCGTTTCAGTAGAAGGAGGGACACGTCGCTAACAACCCTGGGGAGGACTGGAAATGGAAATGCAGCACCAAAAACTGCTGGGCTGGAGATGGACCAAAGTTTTGCCACTTGCTTTTGTCCCCCCACAAACTTTTCACCTGCTGAAGAGGAGGGAATTTGCTGTGATGGGTGTGTTCAACACCTCCACTGCCTGTCTGGGAAGTAAAGCCCAGTCTTTTCAGTCCTAACACAAAGAGGGAGCTGAGGAAGACAAAGCATGTATCAGGAGATAATATGTAGGGCATCTTATCTGAACAGTGAGCACTCATCACATTTTAAAGCCCACCACAATACCAGTTCTAAGCTGGATATGCTCCATAGCTTCACAGGTCACTGTTTGATCCAGAAAAAGTGACTGGATGCCTGATGACTTGGCTGTTCCCCAGAGTGCTGATGGTGAACAGCAACTCTAGTGTTTGGCCCCTTTCTCTTTCAAAGACTGTATCTACTGCCAGAGGTGAGTCTCCTCGCCCTGATTGGCAGAACTCCTTTGAAACAACCTTCATTATCACCTCCATCAGCTCTCCCTGCCACAGATCCTTTTGGGACTCAGAGGGGGCTTGGTGAACACCCATATCCAGCAATGCTCACAGCATCCGGTGCTTCCTGCCAGATCAGGGGTAGGTGCTTTAGGTGTTTTCCTTTCCTCTGACCAGCAGTAAAGCTGCAGAAAGCCCCTGTGTGTTCACAGCATTGTTACTAACCACTAACCCACCAAAACCAAACCCATAAACCAGCCATCCCGATGTTTATCTAGTGATGCTGCTTCATGGAGCAAAGACTGGGCACTGTGTCACCCCATGGTTATATGTATCTGCATTTAGATCACTTAAAGAGTTTGGGAGGATATAAAAGAGGAGAGGAAGGATTCCTCATCTCCTTTCATTCATTTACATCAGAAAATCTGCATATAAATGGTAAATCAGATCTGAACATGTGTTTTCTGGAGAGACATTATTAAAGCATACTTCTTAATGCTAATTGCTACCATCGACATCAATTTGTGATTGCCTGTTTCTGAATTAGCCCAAGGAAACGATGTGCAGCTCCAGCTTCTCTAGTGTCACAAGTAGATGCAAACAAACCATGACTTTCTGCAGGAAAATTCCTCTCTCCAAACACGACTGGTGCAGCTCTCAGTGCTAAAAAACCCCATCAGCCAGAACCAAGAAGAGGAGTGTGCCAGGACAGGAATGCATCCTTCACTGGGGGCAGGTTCCTGCCAATACCAAATATCACACCACCAGACAAAGACCACCATGACTTAGGAGTAGATGTTTTGCTTGTCCCACTGCAGACTACGCACCACCAAGGTGCTCAGTGGCAAGAGACAGAGTCCCAGGGCCAGCAAGTTATCATTTCACTAATGATTAGAGCTCACCAGCAGTTCCTCATTGCCCCTGACTCTTTCAGATGCATCTCCTAATTAACAGCCTACCATGAGAAAAAACCCTTTCAGCCAGTTTGGATGCTCACTTCTCACAGCTCCACAGGCCTCACAAATATACATGTGTGTGTTAAAATAATTGAAATAGTATTTATGCAGCAAATGTCTGACTATTAATCTGCTTTTCCCTTCCCCTCAACAAAGGCTGAGATAAAGTGTGTGGCTCAGCTTAATTTACTATGAAAATCTTTTCTTTTCCTTTCTTACAATAACAATAGTATGCTTTAGGGCCTGAAATAAATTAGTAAGACTTCCAAAGAGCAAACTGAGCGAGGCACAATCTCCAGTTCAGCCAGCTCAACCAAGCTGTGCCTCGATTCATCGATACACCGTGGCTCATGCTTCACTGGTACCCAGCATCTTGATGGCCTGTACTGGTCCTGTCCCTTCTCTGAAACAGGGTACTTGGTGACCAGAAAAGGTCAGGAGAGACTAAAGCATCACAACAGCCACAAGTCCAGTGGCTGAGAATAAAAATTACCCTGCAGGCAACAATCATGGAATCACAGAATCACAGGGGTTGGAAGGGCCCTCCAGAGCCCATGGGGTCCCACCCCCTGCCAGAGCAGGGTCCCTAGGACAGGGCACACAGGGCAGTGTCCAGATGGGGCTGGAATCTCTCCAGAGAAGGAGACTCCACACCCCCTGGGCAGCCTGTCCCAGGGCTCCCTCACCCTCACTGGGAAGAAGTTCTTCCCCAGACTGGGGGGGAACTCCCTGTGCTCCAACTTGAGCCCATCGCCCCTTGTCCTGTCCCCACAGACACTGAAAAGGGGCTGCCCATTTCCCCCTGCATCCCAGACTTAAGATATTTATAAACATTAATAAGGTCCCTCCTTAGTGTTCTTCTCTCCAGGCTGAACAGAAGGAGGAAGCTACTACACTTATCAGCTAGGATTTATTTCTCTGAGAGAAAAATAGTGTCATAATCATTAGTGGGAACGGTGCTGGAACGTAAACTCTATCTGCACAGAGCCTGCATTTCCCTTAGCAAGGAGTTTGTGTCTCACTTTAAAGTTCAGAGCACTTTAAAGGAGCCTCTGCAGATGGCTGAGCTGTTTATCAGCGACACAGGCGCCGTGTGGCTCTGCAGTCACTTGGCTTTAGGATGCAACAAACTCAACATCACAACATTCCAGCACACAGACTGTGACAGGAGCTTCTACAGGGGTTTTCTGAGCAGGGTTCCAAATGGAGGCGTAAGGAAGATGAAAATCTACTCTGAGTTTTAATCTCAGAACTCCCTCTGTTAATAGAAATCTCTCCCCTCTGCCAGCCCCCTTCCTGATGCACGAGATGCCACACAGGGTAGATGCTGCTCCTCACGGTGTCTGGACTTAGTGCCACCCCCTGCACCTGCCAGGGCTGGGCAGGATGGAGTGTCCAGCTCGGCTCAGTCTTCCCAAAGCCCATGGGCCCAGGGGAAGGCTGCTGGCACACGGTCCTGCCCTGCACAGGGCTGACACCAGGCAGGATGGGGAGGGCGGGAGCAGCGTGTGCAGGGGCTGCTGGTGAGCAGCACAGTGTACATCTGTCACCGTGCAGTTAAAGGGTAAAGCATCACACAGACACGAAGATGTCAAGTGCAGAATGCATTTCCCAGACCTCAAGGACTTGATCTTCAGCCTTAGCAGCACCTCAGTAATATCATGTGTGCACAATGAGAGGGGTACCCACCACGTGACTCCAGACATGCAGAAAGAGAGACATCAAAGCCTGGCACAGGCCCCAGGGATAACCACACACAGAGACTCCAGATGATGCACCACCTCTCGACACAGAGCAGCTGGAGGGTTTCTGGTCATCACGGAACCGTGGGGGTTGGAAGGGGTCTCCAGAGATCATCAGGTTCAACCCCCTGCCAAAGCAGGTTCTTGGGCTTCATTCTGACAGGTGAAAGATGTTCCAGGGTACAGCCCTGGGTATAGACAGCAAAGTGCTATGACCAACCCCGAATGCTTTGATACGCAAGGGAGGGGGTGCTGGTGGGAAACACCTGGAGCCGGGCGCTGAGCACTGGGGGACATGTGGAGTGATACTGTGCTAAATACCTGCATCAGGTAACTCTGCTCTATTGTCTGTCTGTACACTGTGCCTGCAGGTGCCAGGGAACACACACACACACACACACACACACGTGCTGTGCTGCTGAAACACTTCCCGTTATTTTGGTGAAGGCATTTTCACTTGCAGCCCAGAGCAAGGCAGAGACAGATGTTTCTAGAGGTTTCATGTTTGCACTTCCCTCTGCTGCACGTTGCAACTGAAAATTCCACCTGCAAGAGGGGCCTTCTGAATGTCCTTTATTTAGCAATGGTCAAAGCTTTGCATCTTCATGTTTTCTTTCATACGTATCACACAGAGTCACCAGGTTGGAAAAGCCCTTTAAGCCCATCCAGTCCAACCGTCCCTGTCCTGTGCTGACCCAGATCCCTGAGCACCTCATCTCCCCTCTGTTAAACACAGCCATGCTCTAGCAACGATTGCAGATGCACCAATTATTCCAAGATATATACTATAGAAATCAGGACTAGATTTTTATCAGTAAGTGTGCTGGGTACCCTGTATTCAGGTATTTCCACTGACATAAAGCTTCTCATATTGGTTCTCTGGAAGAATTTCCTTTCCTGTACACAAAACTCAGCACCACCAGTACAAGGTGCACACTGGGCTTGCCCTGGCTGGGCTGCTTAACACTGATTTCTCTTCCACCAAGGTTTGCTCTGCCCACGAGCAGGAGAGCTCCTGTCAATGCCAGCGCTGCAGGAGAGGGCCCCCTGCTTCACAACCCCGGGGCGCCACGCCAGGCAGGCAGCTCGGGCTCGATTTACTCTACATCAAATCATTCATTTCTTGCCACAAATGGGATTGTAATGGAGTTATTTATATTGGGCCAACATTAAAAATAGATCCAGCGAAACGCCAGCTCAGCTCCCAGCAGAGCTCAGCCCCACTGCAGCTGCTGCCAGGGCGAGGAGTGCCGGGACGGGCAGAGCAAGGAACTCTGGCTGGGGAGGGGAGAGGGAGGCAATGGGAAATGGAGATGCCCTGTTCCTCTGCGGTGCAAACCGAGGCACAGGGCTGCAGGGTTTGCCCCGACGTCTCGGGGGAGAAGCATGGGAGGTGGCTGAGCACCCTGTGTGGAGCCAGGGAGCGACGCAGCAGCCAAGAGACCTCGGCCAAGCTGGCACGTGGAGACCTGGAGCCTCCCAGGGCGATGGAGGGGAGAGCTGCCCTCCATCCCTGCACACCTCCCTGCTCCCCGGGGCTCACCCTGGGAATCCTGTTACAGCTCTGACCTCCTATGACTGTGTGGGGAAGGCACAGTCTGCCGCTCCTCCCTGCTAAGAAGGGTGTTTCCCAGTGACCCCCAAACCACTGTCATTCCCTTTCCCTTCAATAAAACCTAAAAACTCCAATTCCCTGTCATACTTGGCATGCCAACAGCAAACCCACATCACTAGTGCCAAGCAGAGGTGGAATGTGGCTTCTCCTGCCAGTGCAGGACACAGTGTCAGAGCCAGCAGTGCTGATAATAATCATTTCATCTGGAATGACATTTTTCACCCAGAGATCACAAGCTGGTGGCTATAAACCCCAGCCAGGCCTCCAAACACCACAGGGTAACCCAGCACAGCCATGGCTGCCTGGCCTTACTGATTTCCTTTCTTTCTTTCTCCTAAAATTCACTTTTTCCTTTTAAAATGCTGCCACGGGTTCAGAAGGCAGAACAAATATGAGCTATTTTGAGAGAGGCTTGTGATCTGTGCTACTGCTAGGAAAGCTCCTGATCCAGGGTATTGTGCATCCTCTCTCCCCCCTGAGCAAAATGGGGAAGAAACTCCCACCCACACACACCCAGCCTTTCCAGCCAGCAAGGAACAATCTCCTTCCTCTCTTAGGGACAGCAGTGAGCGCTGTGCTCCTGTGCAGGCACAGGCAGTGGGCAGTAGGGACAGCAACCTGCCCAGGGCAGCTGAGCTATTACCTTTTCTGATGAAAACTATCAAGTACTAAATACAAACTGCTGCAGAAGCCAGGAGATGCTGGGAAGGAGTGAGCAAGGAAGGCTTCCAGCCACCCTCCACCCATGTCTGGGCCCAGCAAATTGCGGCTGCTCACACTGCAGCTGCCCATTTGCCGACCCCACCGGCAGTGCCCTCTTGCTCCAAGAGACAAAGTCAGAAGTCATCACCATTTCCAGGCTGTTGTGCAGCACAGGGTAGGGAGGGCAGTGCCTGGGGGGCTTCCAGCAGCCCCGCGCTGCCTGAGGGTGCCAGGCCGGTCCTGCAGCCCTGCTCTGGGGCTGGGATGCCCTGGGACTGTCCCTGCACAAAAGTAACTCTGGGGAACCATACCAGCCCTGGCATCCAGCTTTTTGAGAGTTTCCCCCAAAGAAAGATCTTACCCATCGATTTTCCAATATTCCTGACAGTGGGAGAGGTTCTGAGGTGGGGGAGGGAGCGCAGGTACGAAGCACCCCAAGGATGAATGGCTAAGGACTGGTTATGGGCTGTTCCAGATCTATCAGTGTTTACAGACTCTGTGTACAGAAGATCAACGGGGAGAGCTCTAAGGCAGTGCCCACGGTGAGATACACACTGCCTCCCTCATCAGGCATCAGCTCACACAACCAAACACCCAGCACAAATTGCAGCACGTGGGAGGAAACTTCAAAGAAAAGAGTCCCTGGGCGTTTAGATTTGCTTGCCTCATCCTCAGACACCAAACAGCACCACACAAAGGATAACCCTGCATGAACCCTGACTGGGGTGATACAGAAACCCTCCCCCCTTGCTGCATGGAGCATATCAACCATTCGCCTCACCCCCCAGCTGTGCCTCTCAGTTGGGATGAGACAATTCCTGTTCCTAAAAAGGAGCTTAACTTTGTGATGTGTTTCAAGAATTTATCTGTTTTATTTGGGGATCTTGTTCATGTTTATAAATGGGGATCAATAGCTGAAGGGTGGGACACAGGGGGACATGGGCAGCCTCTGCTCAGTGTCTGTGGGGACAGGACAAGGGGCGATGGGCTCAAGTTGGAGCACAGGGAGTTCCCCCCCAATGTGGGGAAGAACTTCTTCCCAGTGAGGGTGAGGGAGCCCTGGGACAGGCTGCCCAGGGGGTGTGGAGTCTCCTTCTCGGGAGAGATTCCAGCCCTGTCTGGACACCGCCCTGTGTGCCCTGTCCTAGGGACCCTGCTTTGGCAGGGGGTGGGACCCCATGGGCTCTGGAGGGCCCTTCCAGCCCCTGTGATTCTGTGACTTTCTTTGAGCATCTCCCTGGCAGTGGAGCCTGCTCACCTGGCATTCAGATGTGCTGCCCTGTCCGATAGAGCCGCACAGCAGCAGCTGCAGCTCCCTCCTGTCCTCTCCCTGCAGCTGTCTTTGGAGAGCAAACACCTCTCCCTGCACATTTTGAGGTGCCCAGCACTTGGCTGCCAGGCTGGGCGAGTCTGAACTTGCAGGTCTGGCTAAAGGTGGCTTGAAGCCTGTTGCTCCTGCTCTGCAGTGAAGTGATAGGAAGCAAGAAGAGCTGATGCCTGAGCAGTGTGGGGATGAAATCCTTCCTCAGGTAAGAGAATAAGCGTTTTTGCTTCAGCTCCTTGTGTAACATTTTGTATATTCAGAACATAAAAACTGCTGCAAATCCCAGTAAACAACTTTTAAATTTTTTTTTTTAAAAAAGTCCTGTGGATCAGGTGGAAATACAGATGATGTTGTCTGCCATAACAGTCAGAAACTTGGGAAGACATTTAGACAGGAGAAAAACTGTTCCCCAGGAAGACAAAAGCTCAGCAAATGAAGCCAGTTAAAATTTAGGAACCAGCATCTCCCTCTGCCCTCCTTCCTCTCAGTTTGCTGCCTTTGCTTTGTCCTTTCAGGAGACTATCACCTCCAAAAGGCAAATGGCACCCCACACCCCCCCCACAGAGTACCACAGCTTCCCAGCACGGCCACTTCCCTCCTGCTGCCCCTTATCCCACCATCACCATCCCAAGGGACAGCCACAGCCATGCCCACAGCACCGGCATGAGACCCTCCACCCTCACAGCATCTCTCAGCCCCCCAGGAGCTGCACTCCCAAACTTCATCAGAAACTGCAGCTCACTGCATTGAGTGATAAAACAGTATCCTAAACAAAGCACTGAGAGCAGCAAAGTGATCTCCAAAGGATGCCACCGGAGGGGTTGGTTTGAGTACGAGTGCTGGACGCAGGAAGTCACCTTGGTTTAGGGTACCAGGAGGCAAGAGAAACTATGTTGGGATGCTGCAGCTTAAAGTGTTGGGATGCTGCAGCTTTTAGAGAATAATATAGAGCTTCAAAATGCACAGGCCTTAGAAAAGCATGGCTTACAGTCCAGGTTTGAGGTGAGGCTTGCAGTACTGTCCTTACCCAGAGGGACGTGCAGCCTCCCTGGCACAGGTCACAGCACAAGAGCCAGGTGTGCAGGGGACGGTCAAGTGGTGTCGGTCACCCAAGGATGGGCTGTGGGGCTCTTCTGAAGCACCTCCAGACCTGCACATGGACAGGGAGCTGCAGATCACTGCCCCAGTGCTCACTGCCCCAGTGCTCACTGCCCCAGTGCTCACTGCCCCAGTGCTCACTGCCCCAGTGCTCACTGCCCCAGTGCTCACTGCCCCAGTGCTCACTGCCCCAGTGCTCACTGCCCCAGTGCTCACTGCCCCAGTGCTCACTGCCCCAGTGCTCACTGCCCCAGTGCTCACTGCCCCAGTGCTCACTGCCCCAGTGCTCACTGCCCCAGTGCTCACTGCCCCAGTGCTCACTGCCCCAGTGCTCACTGCCCCAGTGCTCACTGCCCCAGTGCTCACTGCCCCAGTGCTCACTGCCCCAGTGCTCACTGCCCCAGTGCTCACTGCCCCAGTGCTCACTGCCCCAGTGCTCACTGCCCCAGTGCTCACTGCCCCAGTGCTCACTGCCCCAGTGCTCACTGCCCCAGTGCTCACTGCCCCAGTGCTCACTGCCCCAGTGCTCACTGCCCCAGTGCTCACTGCCCCAGTGCTCACTGCCCCAGTGCTCACTGCCCCAGTGCTCACTGCCCCAGTGCTCACTGCCCCAGTGCTCACTGCCCCAGTGCTCACTGCCCCAGTGCTCACTGCCCCAGTGCTCACTGCCCCAGTGCTCACTGCCCCAGTGCTCACTGCCCCAGTGCTCACTGTCCCGCTGCACGGGCTGAGGTCATAAATCCATCCAAAAGCCTGGGGGAAAACAAAGCAGGGTATTAAATGCCACCTTTGCTTTCCTCATCTAGAACATCCATCTCACACCGAGCCCTGACTGCGCTGGAGAAGACAGTCAAGCATCTTCCAAGGGCACTTTGCCACTGATTTATCCCCTCACAAAGGCTTATGCCAAAGTGCTGGTACCTGTCCATGCACGCTGGCTCCAGGAGTGACTCCAGGGGAGCATAAATCAGGCAGCAGGACCCACAGGCATGGACCAAGCCTTCAGAAACTGCTTATATTGAGCTATAAAAAGTCAGGTAGCCAGACTCCGTTTCCCCCACAGGAAAGGCAGCAGATCGAGGACACAAGAAGTTCCCCCAGGCCACCAAAACCCATCCGGATCGTGGCTTCCAAGGAAGGTGCCTAGGGAAGGGCAGGAGCAGCAGGTTGGAGCACGGGCTGGCAGGGACACTGCAGCACCAGTGTCACACAGAGGGTCCTGGCCACAAGCGACGCACCAGCCTGTGTCACAGCACAGGTGTCACCCCTGGAGAGGGGGTTTTACAGGAGAGAAGAACAGCATGAAGGGAGGAGATGAAAACTCTCTGGCATCACTCAGGATAAGGAGGTATTTGTCTTCTGTCTGTACTTGTGAAGCCCAAAGGAAACGTTTCCCAGATTAATTGCAGGAGGAGGATTTCTCTAGCAGAGGGTGTCCCCACAGGGGTGGCACTGGGGGGGTCTCTGAGGGCCCTTCCCCCCAAAACCAGTCCGGGACGTTAGGATTCCAGTTCACATGCTTACATAGCAACACTGGAATATTTTGTGCTGTGAAGGTGGCAGAAAGGCAATCAGCCTGAGCCCCCTCACTCCCACCAGTACTGTCTGGAGAAACACTTGCAGAGCAGCACAGGGAGCAAATTAGACAAATTCATCAAATTCCAGGGACTGGTATTACCACCACATGACATTCCCCAGGGGAGGCACCACCAGCTGGTCCACTCCACCCTGGCCCTTGCTTTGCTCTGGTTCTGCTCGCTGTGGAAGCAAAGGGGACAGAGGAGGGATTGGAGAAGGTGGATGCAGGCAGGATGGGGAGGATGGAGACCCCTCCTGCCCCCACCAGCTTCCAGTACAGCCACTCCGAGCAAGCTCCTCTGCCTGCTCCAACACCTCCATCTCCCACCCAGACAGCACACCCCCCTCCAGCCCTCAGCAGGGAACCGCGCTCGGGGATGCACCTTGCTGGAGCCAGTGATTCCCTGCGCATTGCTGGGGCCTGGTGGAGGCTCAGATGGTCCCACAGACAAATGCTCAACTGCCCCCAGAGATGTAACAGTTGTGAGAGCGATGGGTGCAGCGAGAAGCTGGCGTGATGTTTTATTAAAGCCTGCTGAAAAGTTCATGGGCTCACTTCTGAGAGAGGCTTTTTCCCCTCCAACCACATCTCATCACTTCCCCCACACACGGCCTGTCACTCTTGTGATATTTGCAGACAGAGAGGATGCTCTACAGGTCACCTGCCTGGTTGTATCATAAGTACAACAAAATAGCTCGACCGACCTCATGCGCTCACACGGCTGAGCAATAAGGAATCCCCAAAGCCTAATTAAATAGCAATTTCTTAAGAGATTCAAGTGCTGGGGCTTTGTTTATCATTGGCTGGAGAAGCTCTAGTCAGAAAGCATGAAGTGCCCTAAAATAAAGCGTCCCTGTGTTCCACCGGAGGGTTTTAAGCTGAGGTGTCTACAGGAAAACTCAGTTTTCAGATGCAAAAGCATTCGGCACCGAAGTGTGTGAATCCAACACCCTGAAGGTCCCGCCCGCAGCCCCAGCAGCAGCTTTGCGAAGCTGAGCCTGAAACGCCAGCCAGGAGGAGCTGCCCTCCAGCCCTCGCCAGCCAGGGCAGCTCCAGCCCCTGCCCTGCTGCACACCGGTGGCTGGACGCCCCAGCGCGGCAGGCTGAGCGCGGAGCGGGGCAGCGCGCAGCGAGAGCTGCCTGCGTGCGCGGGGAGCGGGAGCATTTCCAGGCTCCCAGCTGGGCCCTGTGCTCCCTCCCAGAGACCAAGATTTCCCTAATCTCAGATTTCCGGAGTTGTTGATGTTTCCCCTAATCCTCTTATCGCTGCTGGGAAGCTGCTCTGCCGCTTCCCCCTCTCCGCAGCCCTGTGTGTCCCTGGGTGTGCAGTGCCTGCGATGCTCCTCCAAACCCTCTGGAGAAGGGAGGATTTGCTTGCACCTGGATGTGTGTGTATCCTGCAGAACTCTTGCTGCAAACAGTGACTGAAGAGCCATTAAAACGCAATAACCAACTCTGGAGAAGCTCTGCACAGCTCAGGACCTCTCGGTCTGCCACCACAGCCAGGGGGGAATGAACAGCACGGATGCTAAGGAGCCAGAGCAGCCCAGCTTCCCTTCTGCAGGTTGAACTTCTGTTCACCCTGCTTGTTTCTTCCTTTGATTCCCACCCTCTTTTATTCAGTGCCAGGAACCTGAAAATAGGCACACAGGTAAGGTCACCTGTAACGGGCTGCAGTGGGAGAGGGCAGAACAAAGCAGCCCCGAAGCACAAACAGCTTTGAGGCAGTGACAGTGCTGATGGGAATATGTCCATTCATTGCACCAGGGGTCTCACAGGCACCACAAATAAGGGTTTTATTGGTATTTGCCTACTTGGAGTGGAAGGCAGGTACCTGCCTGTCACAGGACAGGTGTTTTCTGCTCTCCTGTGCCTCCGGAGCATGCTGCAGTGGGAAGGCAGCTCCCCTCACTCCAGGCAGCTCCATCACAAACCCCAAGGTGCCTCTTTAATGTTAATCAAACATAAAGACCAAGGGATGGAGCGCAGCTGTTTGCCCTCCGTGCAAACAGAACCCCTCCCATTGCACAGGCACATCTGAGGCACACGATGAGGTGGCTGGCACGCAGCTCACACCCGCCCTGGCTGGGGGGTTCCAGTCAAGATCCCCAGTCACTCAGGGGGATTTGATTTAAGGGTTTAAGGGAAGGACTGTCATTCTGCTCTCCCCTCCCAGAAGGCGAGCCGGTGAGCCTGGCCTCACACCCATCACACGGCAGGGAGAATTTAGACGGGCTTGCTGAGCAGATGCCACCCTGCAGCCCGCAGGGACCGGGTACTGCTGGGGATTAACACACTCACCTTCACGCAAGGGCAGCTCTGCCCCCGGGCTGAGACCTTCACTGCAGGCTGGAGCCATGTGACAAGAAGTTGAAATCACAGAATCACAGAATCTTAGGGGTTGGAAGGGACCTCAAGAGATCATCGGGTCCAACCCCCCTGCCAAAGCAGCTCCCTATCTCATATCACAGAGATAGACATCCAGACGAGACTTGAATCTCTCCAGAGAAGGAGACTCCACACCCCCTGGGCAGCCTGTCCCAGGGCTCCCTCACCCTCACTGTGAAAAGGTTCTTCCCCATGTTGGTGTGGAACTTCCTATGCTCCAATTTACAGCCATTGCCCCTTGTCCTGTCCCCACAGACCACTGAAAAGGGGCTGGCCAATTCCCCCTGCATCCCATGTCTAAGATATTTATAAACACTAATTAGGTCCCCCCTGAGTCTTCTTTTTTCCAGGCTGAACAGACCCAGCTCACTCAGCCTTTCCTCACAGGGGAGATGTTCCAGACCCCTAATCAACTTTGTCGCCCTTCAGCCCAACTCATGCCTGCAAACGAGCTTCAATGGGAAACAGTTTTTCCCTGAGTAACAGAGATTTGGTGGGAAAATGTTCTTCAGTAAAATGACTGTGCTTTAGGAACACTTCCCCTGCCTGGCGCAGGTCTGGAGGCACCAGCAAGCCCCGCTCCTGCCCGTGCTCAGCAGGATGCCCTGCTGCCTCACAGCAAGGGCCAGCAGAAAATAATGCTCCAAAGAGTGGAGTGGCCTCATCCTGCATCCCCTCAGGAACCCTCAGAGCCATCGGGCAGACCCAGCCACTCATTTGGGACCACAAGGTCACATCCTCCCCTCCAAATCCCACAGCGGGCAGGAAGCAGCACCCAGCAAAGCGCAGAGGAGACTTCACACCCAGGGCAGGTGTGGGGGGGTCCCTGCACTGGGCTTTGTTTGAAGAGCACAGCCATTAGCAGAGACAGAGCACACACCACTCAACACAGGCTCAGGAATAGACCTCCACTGCACAGGTCATGGCCTGTGATGCTCTGTGCTGCTCAGCTCTCAATGAAATTGTGAATTTCTGAAACCTTCAATTTTTGGCACAACAGAAACCCACCCCTGATCGTATCCTAAAGGGAAAAGGAAACAGGCAGGGCTAGAGAGCAGTTTCAGAGAGACATATCAGGGTTTTGCTCAAGGTCACTCACTTCTACAAAGGGCTTCAGTCTCTTGGCACAGGGGTTTTATGTCCTTGCAATCCCACTGACATCAATGAAATACCCTGTGGAAACATGAACTGTGAGTGAACCCAGCATCACTCACAAGGTGGGCAGCTCGAAATTCCTCAACGTTGGCACTAGACTTCCTAAACTCCTTCAATTTTTACTTTCCCTGCAAAACTCAGGCTGGTGTAAAGTCCAAAACAACATCACCTGGCAGCACACTGTCACCTGGGGCCAGCTTTGGAGCAGTGTCAGGGTGCAGCACGGTGCCATGCCCATACTGGGAATCACATGTTATCGTGGGAAGGACGAGCTCTCTGACCCTGCTTCCTCATGCAACCCCCTCCCCAAGAGGCACTCAGAGTCCTCCATGGCACACTGTGACAAAACACATCCCTCCAAACCTCCTGCCTTTGCCAAAACAAGGGTGCTGGTAAAGCAAACACTATTTAAGGAGCAGCATCTGCCACCTCGAACTGCAAAGGGGGTGATGACACCGAAGCACTGAGCAGAGCTCCTCTGCACACCCAGAGCAGGGCCGGCTGGGCAGCTCCAGCATCTCACAGACATCTTTGGGTGCATTGCATTAACTATTTTGGGCTTGTTTCAGCCCTGATGGAGCTCAGAGTGTTCTCTAAGTTTTGGGTTAGAGGCACCTGAAAGCCTGTACCTGAGTCTTCGAGGCGTGACCGGTTTGCCTTCGGGACCACCGGAGTCTCCATCACAGCCACAGCTGCTGCCTCCCTGCACGACTCCACACTTTGCTTCTGTCTGCAGAAAAACAAACGGATCCCAAAGAATCCAGCCCGGGCTGAGTGTGTGGGGAGGAAGAACACAGCCCCCTGCTCCTCTTCCATGGCAAGTCAGGCAAATGGAACCAGATCAGCAATCGGGCTGGTGAAACCCAGCACTGCACCACGTGTTCCTTTTCTGAATGCACAGGATGGAAAGGAAACCTGACCTCACTGATTCACTGGGATGGAAACTGCTGATTTCCTGGTTTGATTGCACACAGAAACCCAGGGAGCTCAGGGAAAAGCAGAGACATCGTGCAGGTAACCCACCACCTCCCAGCTCCTCACTGCCAGAGGCCGAGTGCCCCATGGTTACATTTCATTGAATCACCCACCACACAGGCTCACCCTTGCACAGGGAATACCCAGGTGAGCTTCCACTGGCTTGAGGCATTATCTCTGCAGACTTACACTCGGACATTGGCTGGGGCTGACAACAGAGCATCCCACCCCTGCATAAGCACTGTAACAAACCCAGTACGCTTTGGGGGGGACGGTGGCCAAATTCCCTACAACCCCCCCCTGTTACAGACAATGAGATGATAGAGAAGAAGATGCAGAGAGATGATCTAGAAGAAACACATTCGTGCACCTCAAGCAGAGAAAGTGAGCCCAGGTATAAAGCCCACACCTCGGTTCAGGGTCAGCAGCTGATGAACAAAGGCACTAATGAGACATAACCCTGGGAAAGCAGCAGGGTTTTGCTGGTTTGCTTTTAAATGATTCAGAGTTTAGGTTTTCCCAGACCCTGGTCTGCCTCTTTTCTTAAAATGCTGCAAAAAAGAGAAAAAATACAACACCACTGGGTGCTTTGCTCCTGGCAGAGAATAAACCGGATTTCACTGGTGGCCAGTCTAAACCATGGCTTCACTTCACTGGGTTATATTTGGAGCACATATCTGGAACAATCAGAGTACCTCTTGGCCTTGGGAGGGGTGTTGGGGTGTCACAGGGTCAGTCAGGGTGCTGCAGGGTGCCCTGACCTTCCTTGCTGCTGCTGGCTGAGTGCTTTCTGGCTGAGCTGAAGGACCTGCTGCAAAGGGAATTAGCGACCTGCCAGGTCTGGTGTAAACACCAGACTCAGTACTGAGCAGCCTCTAATATGGAACAAGGGCGTGCTGACATGCTCCTGTAGTTCAAGATCCACACCTTGCTACAGCTATTCATTACTTGAACTGCTTTGTTATCCAAGCACCAGCTGTATTTATTTTCATTACATTGATTTATATTTTTAATAAAAGGCTGACCGTTAATTGCATAAAATTCTGGATGACTGTTGGGTACCTACCCCTCTTTTCCTTGAGGTCAATAGGCAACTCATTCACCATCAGCACGAAGCTTTGGGGAGGAATAATCTAGTTCTGAATAGCCTGTAAGCCCAAAGTGCAGCATCAGCCTTTCAGCATTAATCCCTCGTTTTCTCCTATCTGGAAACAGAGAGCTGCTTTCCAATCAGTGTTATCAATCAAGGGAAGGGTCCAGCTGCTGGGAGGATCACCAGGCCAGGGTAGTTTGTGTGTGGGTACCCCTGCACGTTGCATCCACAGCTCCACCTCCCAGCCACCTTCAGCAGGTCAGCCCATTCTCACAGGGCTCTTCCAGCTCTCCAGCTGCCGTAGCGCGGCTCCTCCGTGGTGACACATGAGGCTCCTGCCTGAATGCACTCATCGGTCCCAGCCCTGGGCAGCACTGTATGCAAAGCAGCTCTCAGGTACAGGGGAGGTGTCTTTTTGTCACAAATCTGTGCTATCAGAATGGCACAGTCTCCAGAAGGGCTGTGGAGAGGATGGGAATGTGAATGTCAGACCCAGGAGATTAAAAATTCAGAGCCTGAGTCAGGTAACGTCCTTCACGTTGCATCTGTGAGGCAAATAGGGAGTGTAATCTTACCTGAGATGTGTGCTCCCGGCTTCCCATGCCTGGTTTGCCAAAGGTGTCTGTGTAGGGAACTGTGTGATATTCACCTGGCCCCTTTGGGAGTTAGGGCCAGATGGAAGTGTGTGTTCCCCTGTGAACAGCCAACCTCCAGGCCTCTGCCCCACCGGCAGCCTGCCTTGCTGGGGGGATGCCCGCAGGGTGGAGGTCAGCCCCAGCAGGACACACAGACAGCAGTGTTTCCTACCCCCTATGCTGACTGCTGCAGGAAGCTGAGGTGCTTCCTGCAGCTCAGAAAGCTGAGGTGCTTTCAGGAAGAGAAAAGCGTTGGAGAAATGAGGAGCTGGAGCAAGCTGTGAGAAGACAGCCATTACCCCTCCAGAGGGGTTTCCACACACAGTGCTGGCACCGGCCCCTGCCCCGATGCCTGATAGACACTGCAGCTCTGGCAACCCCAGCTACCCTGGCTTCCACCCTGTGCTGTGGTCACACAAGGCTGGGAAAGCTGCAGCCTGCTCTCAGATGGGATCCTCTGCTCTGGGGTAAGATGCAGCCCTCAGAGCACCCAGCCCCACCCAAACTCTCCCCCAGCTGAGAAATCCTGCCAGGCAGGATGGGCCTTGGGTCAGGCTGCTCCAAGGGGCTGTGCTGAACAGTAACAGTGAGAAACAGCCCCACATAAACCCTGCTCTTGGCTTCTGCTGTCACCCCTGAGCCCATCTCCTGGTATTTCCTCCTAACAGGACTCGATCCTTGACCCTGAAAGCATCACCCCTAAAATTACAGTTTCTCACCAAGGGTTTGAAGATCTTTCGTCTCACTGGGCTGATCCTGGAAAACAAACCTCTGCTGGAGATAAGAAACCTCTGCTGGGTAACGGACACATGCCAAGGAGCGGAAAGCAGGCCTTCCTTCAGGCTAGGGAGAGGGGAATTGCAAGCCTGTTTGCATACTGATGGGAAGAGGGTCACTGGTGGGGGAGCAGCGTGCAGGGCGGGTGGCCGGGGCTGTGGGGCAGGGCAGCCTCGGGCCCCAACGTGCTGGTGCGTTAGTCTTGCAAACTAAACCCGACCAAGGTGCAGGGCTGGATGGAGTGCTGGAGATGCTGCCTGAGAAACACACCCAGAGCCGTTCCTGGGCAGCTCTGGAGTGACAGGGCAAAGCCCTGGGGTGGGAGTCCCACCGGTGAGACGGAAAAGAAAGCACAGGTTGTTTGAAAGCTGAGATGGTGTCACCTCCCGACACCAGGGGAGATTTGCTGCTACTGGCACCAGCCAAGAGCCCCTGCTTGGCATTGCCACACTTTGCTCTCAGTTTGTGTGCCAGATGTGACTTCACAGGCCGAGCACTGAAGGCAGTTTTCGTGCTGTCCCAGTTCTACAAGAGCAGCAGAGAAAAACAAACAAATGAATAGCCCAAAGTATGAGCTCCCTCCCTGTTCTCCACCTGTACATCCAGGGACTGTAAATCAAGTTCTGTTTCTATCCATTACAGCCATTCAGTAAATGCTTGACTGATACAACTGAAGGTGCTGTGCTCTGAAAGCCTCCATTGAATGAACAGCTGGGTCACTTCTGGTTTCACTGAGATGTTTCACCTGTGCACACTGGAGCTGGCTGAGAGGCACAAAGGGTGAAGAAGAAACTTTCACACAGTATTTTATAAACCCCCAAGTGCTTCCTGGTTTCAGAGGCTGGTTTGTCACATCATAACAGGCTCCTAATGGCATTTTGCTTTGGGAAAATAAACTTGGAAATTTGTGTGGCTGTCCAGGAAAGAGAAAAGTTTAAAAAAAAAGAGGAATTAAGTGGTGGTGTTCCCAGGGACCAGCACAGCCAGTCCATCCTTCTCTTTCAATGCAGTGGAAGGAGCTGCTGGCACCCTCCTTCCAGCCCCAGCAGCAGGCAGCACCCATCCCAGGGGAGCTGGGATGTCAGCAGGGCGGACAGCATCCCAGGACAGATGCTCCTGCCTGCCTTGCACTGGGGACCCGTGCATCCCCGCAGACATCTGGACCACCACGAGCAACTGCCAAAAGGAGAACCAGAGTGAAAGAGAGTGCTCGTGCCACAGCCTTATAGCACTGCACTCCTCCCCTGCCCAGGCAGATCCTCAGCACATTATCTGTCATTTAGGAGGAAAAAAATTTAGAAGTCAGCCCTCTAGAATAATCTGAAATTAGGATCCAATATTGATGGGGATTCGCTGTGAACACAGCGCTGAAATATGTCTGTGCACAGAAGCCTTTTGTTCACAGCCCTGACAATTAAAATGTGCTAATGGTATGCAGATTATTACAGATTTATCATGCTGATTTTATGTTGATGAAAGTTTAAATATACACTGAACTCTGAACCAGAGAGAAGGTGGGGAGGCGCTCACACATCGTGACACCACGGATCTCTGCTTTGCCAACGTGCCTCCAGCAGAAGCCCAAGCACCACTGAGTATCCAGTGTTTGTCCAAGGGAAAGCATCTTACAAAGCCAAAATGTTTTATTAAAAGACAGGAGAGGGGCCAAGCCAACACAAAGCCTAACTTCAGAAGATAGCTGAAGCTGCAGAGGGATCCTGCCCCCGCAGCTCTCCTTACTCCCCACGTCTCTCCAAAGGGCTCAAACACCCTTTAGAACAGGAGAACACAAATCGATGCACCAGTTCTCCCAGCACTGGGACTTAGCAGACCATATGCTGTGTGGCTAATGGGTGGGTTTGCTTATTAGCTCCTTCTAAAGTAACGAGCATTCAAAGACAATTCTGACTGTGAGGCACCAAGAGGAAATTTCCAGGGCAAACTTTGAAAAATAATTCATTACAGGGTCACAGCAGCCACTGTTTGATCATTCCAAGCCAGGCTCTCTGCTGGAAATTCATTCATTCCATTCAAAAATCCTTTTCAGGGCTAAGGGAGAGGATCCTGAGTCCCAAAACTAAGAATAACCCCCCAGGAGCTGCAGGCACACCCCCAGCCATAGCAACCACAAGCTGTCCAGGAGGACCAGGAGAGCCAAACCTCTGGAGAACAGGAACGGGTGGAAAGCCACGAGTGCTTGGGAGCAATGCTGGGCTCCACAGAAGCTGTGTCACTCTAGGAGGTGTCCAGGGACTGGACATACCATAACCCTCTTCCCAAGTGATGTGTCAGACCCTGGAATCAACTACTTCAGAGAGGAGGAGCGATACCAGAAGAGATCTCCCTGCCAGGTCTAACAAATGAAGTCTTGCATGGAAACACACTGAGAGCTTTGCATACCAATCAACCAAGCTTGGCTCAATTTTACTCTTACTCATGTGATTTTTTTCCAACAGGCTTTTATCACCTTTGTACTTTCTGCATGCAGCATCACCAGGGACCTCTCACAAACCTGCATCCTTCCACGCCAGCCAGCGCTCCTGTTACAAACCTCCACGTGCCTTGGAAAAGATGGATGAGCTTTAAACAGGGAGATCTCAAACACTAAGTGCAGCTTGAGTCTTGTAACACGAGCAGGGCTTTAATTTTAAAAGGCAGACAGAGCAAGATACAGCGTCCGTGGGTGCGATGCATGCATATTAATGCCCTGAGGGTGTCGTTTGTCTCTACTCCATACAAATTGCACTTGTCTGTTAGGGCAGGAACTCAGCCTGCCGTAGCTTTAGCTGTCAGCAGCTCTGGCTGAGTGAGCTCTGCAAGGAAAGGGGAAGTTAGAACCGTGCTGGTGGTGGCACCGCTGGCACAGGGCATGGGGGAGCTGACACTGCCCGGCTCACAGCGGAGATCCTCCCAGGACACAGGACTCTCCTCAGCAGCCACACCAAACCCCTGGGTTGAGATGCACCCATAACCCCTGCCAGTGCTGCACACTCGCCCTGCGTGGACACAGGGGACATGGGCAGCCCCTGCTCAGTGTCTGTGGGGACAGGACAAGGGGTGATGGGCTCAAGTTGGAGCACAGGGAGTTCCCCCCCAATGTGGGGAAGAACTTCTTCCCAGTGAGGGTGAGGGAGCCCTGGGACAGGCTGCCGAGGGGCTGTGGAGTCTCCTTCTCTGGAGAGATTCCAGCCCCGTCTGGCCACCGCCCTGTGTGCCCTGTCCTAGGGGCCCTGCTCTGGCAGGGGGTGGGACCCCACGGGCTCTGGAGGGCCCTTCCCTCATTTAGGGTTAACCTCTCATTTGTAGAGCATTTCGCACACACACACACACACACCCCCCGTGCAGTGTGATAAAACAGCTGAGGAGATCACCCCAGGCAAGACCACAGAGACCCCCTTGGTGTGCATTTCATCTCTGCTCTGATCCTCCTCCTGGTAGGAAGTTAGACCAGCCCTACCAGAGATGGTCATGTTCCTCATGTCATTTGTTACTGCCTTGGATTGTTTTCCCCCTTTTCCCGTAGGCAAAACTAGATCAGAAACAGCAAGGGCTGGTTTCAAATGCTTCCATACCTGGAGGAATAACTCTTTACACCAAAGAACCAGCTCCTCCCACCTGCCCCAACATGACCCAACCCCCACTACACCACAGGCTGTTCATTCACATCCTCACCATGGACTCTGCTTCTCTGGCTCCTCTGCACCATCAGCTAAAAGCAGAGCAGCCACTCAGTCTGTGCAGTGGGAACACCCTGGGATGGACATCTCTGCAGGGAACCCCATGGTGGGGTACCTGCATCTGGGGGGTCTCGCTCTCATCTGTGCACCCCTCACCACTCGCTCCCCATAAGGATAACCCAAAGCCACAGACCTTCTCCTTGGTTTTATCCCCCCTTGCCCCGTGCTGCTCCAGGGTGACGCTGGCAGAAAGGCACCCCCGGGTTGCTGCTAGCAAGCAGGTGGATGAGGGGAGGGAAAACCTTTCCTTTGCCAAGTGCTGCTTCCCAAAAAGCTTGACAGCCTGCTATCCTTTTACCATCTGTGACTCTTCTCCTGGGTGGGAAACCCACCCGTGCTGCTTTCTGCCCCCCAAGGTCCCTGCAGAGCCTACACAGCAGAGGGAGATGCCCCGTGGGACAGCCACATGCTGCTCACCAAGTGAGGGACAGTGAGACAGGCTGTCTGTCTCACAGAATGATACAATGCTTTGGGTTGGAAGAGACCAAGATCATTGAGCCCAACCACCTCTCCAGCCCTGCTAGGTCCAACACACCACGTCACCAAGTACAACATCTGCTCTTCTTTTCAACCCCTCCAGGGACAGTGACTCACCCACCTCCCTGGTCAGCCTGGGCCAGTCTGTCAGCCCTTTCAGTACAGACATTGTTCCTTATATCCAACCTCAACTTCCCCTGACACAACTTCAGGCCCTTTCCCCTTGTCCTGTCACTGGCTACCAGGGAGAAGAGACCGACCCCACCTCCCTACAGCCACCTTTTAGGTAGCTGTGGAGAGCAATGAGCTCTCCCCTCAGCCTCCTCTTCTCCAGGCTGAGCCCCCAGCTCCCTCAGCTGCTCCTCAGAGGATTTGCCCTCCAGCCCCTTCCCCAGCCTGGCTGCCCTTCTCTGGACTCGCTCCAGGACCTCAGTGTCCTTCTGATGGTGAGGAGCCCAGAACTGGACCCAGCACTCGTGTTGCCTCACCGGTGCTGAGCACAGGGGAAGGATCCCTTCCCTGCTGCTGGGATGCTGTTCCTGATGCAGGCCAGGGTGCCACTGGCCTCCTTGGCACCTGGACACACTGCCAACTCATATCCAGCTGGCTGTTGATCAACACCCCCAGGTCTCTCTCCTCCAGACAGCTCTCCAGCCACTCCTCTCCAAGCCTGTGTGTGCACACACCATCCCTGGGAAACACTTCTGGGGGTACCTCCTTTGGCACTGGAGCATGGTGTACCCCCAGCCCTGCCCATGGTAGAGCCAAGCTCCACCTCAGCTGCAGGAAGGATCTTCCCAGCTCCATAGGTACTTGGACTTATTACTTAAACCCACTACCTACTTCTCACTATGCTTCTAACTCATGAGGCTGCTAATTGCTATGTTTATCTCCACCGCCTGTAAAACAGACAGCCCACATCCTTCAAAAAGAACTGATACAGGGAAATAAATCCTCAGCAAACCTGCACAAGGATGAGTCAGAGAAGGAGGATGAAGGAGGGAAGAGCCCTGGGGCTGTGTCTACAACCAGTATCACAGCTCACAGAACCTCATTCCCATCCAGAGACCGCCTGGGAAATAAAGCCTTACATGAGGTGGGAGGGGGAACAAGTGGCAAACTCACGTGTCAGGCTCTGATGGCAAAATAAAGAGACTTTGAAAACTACTTGCAGTGGAACTGATTAAGAAGCAATTTGTTTCCCTAATTATTTGTAAATCATAAATGGCTAAATACCTTATTTTATAATAAAGCTGCTAATTCTGGGAGTTCTTTGCTTGATTTGTAGATTAACAGATTTGTTTGAAGTAGTGTGTTGATGTTTTACTCTCAATAATCATTTCACACATACTGTCTCCTTCAAAGGGCTGGGCTGACTTGGGCTGCGTTTCCAGCAGGATACAGCCAGCTGAATCTCATCCCAAGGAGGAGAACCCAGTGTCATCAAGAGGAGAAGAAACCAAGGAAGCCCCAGATAGCCCCATCCCAAGCAGGTAGGGGTGGATGCACTTCACAGAGGATGATGGCTTCACAGGGGCTCAGCCCTGACTCACCAACAGGAGTCACTTCTCTTGCTTTTTCCCTTTATTTTGTGCCCTGTTCCTTGCTTGTTGCTGTGCCTTCACCACCCAGCTCGAGCAGGTGTCCCACAGCCTGGCAGAGACCTGTGTGCTCTCTCAAACCCTGGCTCCTCTGCCTCCAGGCGATGCTGGCCTGAGCCCACATCCCCGGGTCATTCCCCACATCCCCTGGAGCTGGTGCTTCTCCCCAGGCTACAAGGGACAATGCTGGATCCAAACCCTCTGAAAAAGGGTTGGTGCAGTGCACCATGACAGGCAGAAGTTCCTTTGCACAGCTGCCATCTAGTAGCAATCATCTACTGAGCAGATCTGTCCCTCAGCTGTGGCCTCAGAGTTTACAAGCTGCAAGCTCCCCATTAAATCTCCCTGGCAGGAGGATTCAGTTATGGGATTTGAGATAGGAAAGGAAAGCCATGCCCTGGTTCTTGGGCTTACTTATGCCCAGATATGATGGGCAGAAGTAAGAATGCTCTTGTGGGGTCTGAGATGCTGGGGAATTATAACTTGTATTCAGTGACTGCTAAAAATACTCATCACTAGGTCTGCACCAAAGAGCAGAAGCCTCAACCAACACGCATTGCAGGATGAGGCATCACTCAGCTCGGGATGGGATCTCAGGGAGAAGAGGTCCAAAAATGTGAGATATGGAATTAAAGCTGAGGGAGGACATCCAAACACATGACCCAGAGAAAGCAAACATGACCTGCTCTCCAACTCGGGCACGCCATCTGAGCAATGCTGTCTGGAGGAGAGAACTCTCTCTGAGGTATCTCTGGATTCACTGGAATGGGACCTCTGAGAAGCCTCAATTATGGTGGATTTGTTCCTTGTCTGTGCCAGTCATTCCAATAGCTGCAAGCCCGCAGCAGGCTCACAGAACTGAATTGTCTGCATCAGAAAACAAGAGCCTGAGTCATACCTGCAGCCTGTAAAGCAAGGAACACACCCACGGAGACACCAGGAGGCCTCACGGGAGGCTGTGCTCTCAGAGTCAGCCGTTCCCAGCCTGCTGTCACACTGACAGGGGCACAGCCGCATCCCAAAGCCCTGAGCTCTTCAGTGAAGGGCACGTTCTGCTCACCAGGGATGAAATCAAGCGCTGTGCCTCCATGGCAGGGAGGAAATGCAGGCTGGGTTAAGGACCAGGGGCCTGGCTGTGGAGGGTCAGATCAACCCAGAGCTGGATGGAGGGTTTAACCCCAAGCAGGGAGTCCAACCCAGTCATTCACTCTGAGTTACATGCTGAGCCAGCACTTCGCTACCTGGGATATGACAGCATCACAGGGGTGGGAAGGGGCCTCCAGAGCCCATGGGGTCCCACCCCCTGCCAAAGCAGGGTCCCTAGGACAGGGCACACAGGTCGGTGTCCAGACGGGGCTGGAATCTCTCCAGAGAAGGAGACTCCACACCCCCTGGGCAGCCTGTCCCAGGGCTCCCTCACCCTCACTGGGAAGAAGTTCTTCCCCACATTGGGGGGGAACTCCCTGTGCTCCAACATGAGCCCATCACCCCTTGTCCTGTCCCCACAGACACTGAGCAGAGGCTGCCCATGTCCCCCTGTGTCCCACACTTGAGGTATTTGTAAACAGCCACCCACTCACCCCTACAAGCAGCAGAACGTGGCTGGCTTCTAATGTGGGTCTTACTCGTGGCATCTTCCACCCTGACATAGAACCACACACAAACACTAACAACACCTCAGGAGCAAAAAGAGCCTCACATGGAGGTCCCATTCCATGCCCAACCCTGCCTCAGCCAGTGGTACACAAGTTTCCTGAGGGTTTCTGTGGGGGTTGGAAGCTCAGTGCTCTAAGCAGGTTTGAATTTTAACTGTCAGTTATTCAGCAGCAGAGGGAGGCAGCCAGGGACAGAACAGGAATTCCTCCTGCCACCCCAGCACTCACCCTGGGGCATCCCAGACCAGGAATGAGACATGAATGGGGACTCTAAGTTACACAGTGCAAACTGATGACAGGCAAAGTGCTAGTTTTCATTCCAAAAAGGTGGGTTCCAGGTTTCCAAGCACAGCAGATACAAGGAAAGCCAACAGTGAGGTTTAGGCTCTTGCCTTGCCAAGTGGTGGATTTTGTAAGGCCACAGACAAGCTGCCTGGGACAGACACCGATGGAAACCTGGCCCTGTGAGATGAACCACGTGCCCTTCTCTTACCCTGCCTGTGTGCCCAGAAAGGGGGAGAAAGGCTTTGAGCAGGGAGTGGGAGCTGGGATGGGATGCAGGAACAAGGCTGCAGTGTTAGAAGCACTTGTCCCCCACAACCTGCCCCAGTGCCCACAGACTCAGAGGAGTCATTGCCAGACCTGTCAGGGGCTGAACCTCCACAAGAGCCACCAGTTAGTGATGTTCCCCTGGGAGCTTCAGAGATCTGGCCTCTGAAATGGGAAGATGGGATCATTTCCAGGGCAGGTGCCCAGGAAAGGAGGAACCTTCTTCAGTGACATCTTGCTTTCTGCAAGTTTCCCAAGATAAACCTCCAGAGGAGAGCTGCTATATTTAGATCTGTTATTGGTGTGTATGTATAATTAAGTGCCTTACTACATTATTCAAAGAAATATGCAAACTAAATTTACGTGCAGTGCATTTTTTAAGCTCTAATTTAAAAAAAAAGCAACAAAACTTGTTTGGGAAAATTCATAGAGGGGCACAGCTGTTCTGGGGTGAAATTAGCCAACCTACAAACTCACACAAACTGCACAAAAATAATTCTTCAGGAATTATTTCAGCCTCTCTATTTGCACACAGCTCGAACCGAAGGGATGCCAGACACAGAGCCTGTAACTACCACGTTATTCACAGGCTTGATATGACTTCAAGTTGGTTCTCCTGGTGTTGGCTTGGCTTAGCACAAGAACCAGCCTGTTGTCTGGTAGCCCACAGAATTACTTCTAGTGGGTACCACGTCGTATGCAAGTTGAGCCCGTTAGTGGCTTGTCGGTGACAGCATCCAGAGGATGATGTTTGTGCCTCACAAACATCCCCTGAACAAAATGGATTTTTATGAAGAGGCAAAGGGAAAGTCATCTCTGGTTTCCTCCATGATCAGCATGCACAGAGCTCCCCACGGGGACACATGGCTGGGCACCCTCACCGAGCACACTGACCAGCTGTATCCTTACCCCTCACCCAGCTCGGATGCGGGTTTCCTGGGGCTCTGCAGAGCTGTGTGTTACCCCTCACGATTGGAAAAACGCCTATCATGATTTTTTCCCCCTCCTATTTCCCGTTCACAGCAAGTGAGAAAGCCTCTCCAATTCATTCCAGAGCTCATTTGTCACATTCCTTTGCAATTCACTCTGCCCCTTTGGTTTGCATGCTTAATCCACCTCGGAAAGGCACTGCTTTCCCCTGACCCACCCCCCACACCGGCCCCTCGGGGAGCAGGGCTGATCCTGACCCTGCTGGTGCCACATCCACTGAAGCAAACAGCTGATTTTCCCCAGCCCAATCCCCCTCTGCTCCCCACTCAGTGTGATGCTTCACGTGGGGACACCAACACCATCGGTCTGAAGGGCAGCACCCGCACGCTCCCCACGCTGGGAGCATCCCCCACATCACCGCTCAGCTGCTCCCCAGCACTGCAGCCACCTCAAAGCCCACGTGAAGAGCTCTCATTTACCTCCACCTCCCAGGGTTATTATTATTTTTTAATAATTCTTACCTCTCCTTTCCTTTTCCTTGCCTTTTCTCCACCCACCTCACTGCACACTAGCTGTGTGAAGACCAAACCAGGCAAAACATTGCCTCTCCCTGTGAGATTTGTGATATTGCCTGTGAGATGACCAGAACAAGGAAGAGTCCTGTGTAAATCTCTCAGGGGAGCCCCTACAACACTCTTCACAGAAGCCACAAGTGGGAAATAAAAATAATAATAGCTATCATTATACCACTCAAAAATATAGGTTGAAACTTGGACCAGAAAGCATTTTGTCCATGTTCTTCCAGGATTTTTTCCCCCCAAAAGCTCAGTAGAAAGCTGTTTATGGAAATTAATTCTAATAGCTTCGTGGACTCTTCTGTTCAAGCTGTAATACTTCCCATTACACAAATATTGCCACAAAGATGATAATAGGCATGGGATGTATTGAATTACTAGATAAAGTTCTTATCTGTGGCTCTACATTACTTCACTGGGTCTGAAATGACAAGTCACGGTTATTAAAGCCACGGCAAATTGCCCATGATTAGCAGGGAAACCAATACATTATCCTAATAGAATTACCTCCCCTGTCTGAGGCCCACGACATCACTCACAACTGGCCCCAGAAAAGCCTCTCTGCATACCAGGAACGCTGAGAACGGCTGGAGCAATTAATGAAGTGATCCTGTAATGACAGCCCACCCTGTGCAGCACCTCTCCGTGCCTGGATGCGTTCTGTGGGCGGGCTGGAGGGCTGTGGGGGCATTGCCAGGTCTGACCAGGCACAAAGCAGCAGGGAATTTCCAGTCAAGCACACTGAGTGCTGAGAACCCTGGATTGGGTAAAACACCTGTGAACAGTCAGAATAGATTTGGTTTTTTCCAAGTGGGATAGTTTGTGATCAGCAGATGTTTCTGGGTTGTTTTCCAACGCACATAATGACCTCTGAAGCAGAGGGGAGGAGAATGAACCTCCCTGGAGCTGCTGGCCTCGCTCTGCTCAAGGCCCCCAGGTCCCATCAGCCGTGAGGACACGCTGCTGGGCACGGAGAGCTCGGTGTCACCAGGGCTGCCAGCTCCTCCTGTGCATCACTGCTCCCCAGCAGGTCACCCACTGGTGCCAGGGTCTGTTCCTCCCCAGGGCAGGACCCTGCACCCTCCCTTGCTGAGCTGCATTTCGTTCCTCTCTGCCCAGTTCTGCTCCTCTTGACACCAAACACACACATAACAAAGAGGCTTTTCCTAATCAACCCAGAGACCAGAGCAGCACCCAGCAGCTGCACAGAGGGCTCAATAGCATACAGCCCCCTGATCCCAGTGGCTGGAGCTGGCTGGGTTGGGGGCTGAACCAATTCCCATGCTGGTGCTAGGATCAGCATCACTTCAGCTCACACACAGGCACTGTTTTGTTGTTAAATACTTTGGAAGCATCAAAGCTCTTGCAGGAAACAGATTCAGGTTCCCTATAGTCAGGCCACCCTAAAAACTCCTTTAATGAGGCTTCCTTTAATATTTAGACTGAAATATTGTGACTGTACCTGTTAATTAGGTGTTCCCCAAGCACAGGTTACCTTCTTAGACTCATTTCCTCAGAGTATTTCCATAAAGGCACCTGACAATGTGACTCAAGAAGTGACATGCAGAAAACAGCCTGCGTTTTTCAGCCACACATCCCATCTTCTGTTCTGACTAATTGCACCTTAGATCAATCATCGAAAATCCATAGCTCACTCTAGTACATCAACATTACATTAATATGGAAATCAATGTACATGCAAATCAATGGCTAAGTGGTTAGTGACCATTTGTGTGGGGAGCCAGCGGATTTCCACCCACAGCTGTACATTGACACCAGGAACAAAGGTTTCCAATCTCAGCATTAGTCACTAAGGACTAAACAAGACAGAGAAATACAGTTTAAAAAGGGGAAAATAAGAATTAAACCTTTGTTTTTAAGCACCTGGTCTGATAAAAATCTCATTTTGCATTTGCAACGTGACCATTCTCCTGCACCCCAGACAGCTCAGAGGAGCAGAGGCTGGGCTGAGTGTGCTTCACCTGCCCTTCACCCAGCCCTGAGGGCTCTGCTCCTCGCAGCTCGCCCAGCAAAGCCCTCCAGGCACGGGTTGAAGGAGAAATCCACTTCAAGGCTGAACTGCTGGCAGTTTCTGAAGTGCCCTCTCCTGCTTCCCACACGCATCCAGCAGCAGTACATCACCTGGCACCGACCCTGCACAAGCTAGTCACCAGTCCCCAGTCCAGAGCTCCTTCATCCCAGACTCCAGAGCCTGCAGTGCAACCCCGCTCCAGAAGGCCCAAAGCCTGCAGGAAAGCAGGCAGCAGCGTTGCCTTGAGCTGAGACAAAGGCCTTGTGCCCCCTCAGCATCAAGGGCGGGTGCAGAGCAGAGGGGACAGGCCGCTCTGGGTACCACCGTGCCCCGTGTCCCAGCCTGCTCTGCCGCGCTGGGAGCTGCGGCCAGGTTTGGGATGGCAGCAGTGGGGTGGGGTGAGGGAAGCCATGCCCCTGCTGCAAGCATCCCCCTCCAAAGGCACACAGGGACACTTTTTGTTTTAAAGCGAGCCAAGCTTCCCCCCATGGAGCAGTTTAACCCCAGCTATCCAAAACCCAGAGCCGGTTTTCCTATGAGTGGGTACCAAGAAGGGGAAACCTGTGTCCAAGTGTTTCGGGGTGCAGCCTTAACAGAAAGGCAACCAGACTGGCCAGGGGGGTGTGGCAGTTCCTGTGTGTTCCCGAGAGGTTTCGCAGCAGAGGCGCCTCAGCCCAGGGGAGCCCCGAGAGCTCAGCCCCCCGTTCCTGCTGCAGCTTCCTGCACCCACACAGCTCCATCCCTCGCTTTCCTTCCTGGCTTTGCCCAGGGTGTGAAGGGGGCTACAGACCCAGACCCCACACACGCTCAGGCCATGGCAGCTTAAGAGAGCTGCTGCCATGAGGCACAGGCATTAGCCAGAGCAGCACTGGTACCAGAAAGCAGCCCACCTTCCAGACAGAAGCTCGCAGCAGCCCCTGCTGCCGTCAGGCTGTCTCCCACTGCTGCAGCAAGAGCCAAGCACAGGCATCAAGCTGAAGTTAGCTGTGAAGAGCCTCACTGTCCAGCAGTGGTCATTACCACTACATCCTGCAAAGCCCATCTCAGCATCACCAACCTCAATGGCTTTACCAGTGCCTAAATAAGAGGCAGGTCCAGAGCTGGGCAACGCATCCTTGACAGCCCTCTGCAACTAATACACATCCCACGAAAGTCATTGTATCACACCAGCACAGACTGAACTGAAAGCTGATTTAAAGAATGAGTGCACAGAAAACAAACTCCCTCTCATTCCAGATGCACACAACCAGGTATCATCCCCTCTAAATTCAACTCAGTAAAGGAGGAGGGTTTTTTGGTTGCCTTGAAAGAAGTCAATTGGCAGGGGCCCCTCGGGCCGTTTCTTCCTTCTATTTCTTCCGTAAATTCGCAGTACTACACACTGTGAAACAAAAGGGACAGATTGTGTTCCTCCAGAGAAACCTGCTCTGCAGAAATAATTAACTCCTGTAACAGCCTCTATTTACATACCTTACTAACCAAGAGCCAAGCAAGCTTAATTCCAAGAAAAACCCCATCTGTATCAGGGCTAAACCATCCCTTTGTTCCCTGCTGAGTCACAGGGCTGTGTAAGCAAACCTGCCTGTCTGGGGCAGAGGCAGGTAACTGGAGTCCAGGGAAAGAAGCTGCACAAGTACAATCTTTCTCTCCCAAGTCTCATGTTTTCATCATGCAACTGAAGGAATCTTCCCTTGGAAAGGATGCCAAGAAGCCTCTGCCATCCCTTTGGGCTAGGAGTCCGTGCTCAAAGCCAGAGGGTAGCTTGGGGTACACTCCAAGTGACCCCCAATAGAACAACAGCCCAAAACCAGCTGACACATCTCCCTAGGAATAAGTTTCCTCCTGATGGTGCCAGCACCTGATACTCCTCTGGAAGGAGTCTGGGGCTTTGAACTATTTATAGGTGCCTCCACCCCACTGTTTGCCTTGGTCCCACAGACCCCTCCCAAAGAGCCACCACCCCTCGGCAGGTCCCTGACTGCCAGAGAGGCTCATCTGATGGGAAGGTAAGTGCCAAGAACCTCCCAACACAGAGCCACATTCCAATATTCTACCTAAGAACAGGCTCTTGGGGTTTTTTCCTCAGTGTGTTAATGACTGTTTCCTGCTGAAGGGGCTGGAGGGGGTGGTTAGCTCCATCAGCATGGCAGAGCCTTGGCTTTAGGTACTCCCAGGTTGCAGCCATTGCACGTGGAGCTGAGCAGCTCTAGTTTACACCACACTACAATACTGGAGTGCTGGTCTGCACTGGGGCACACATCCACCACTGCCATGCAAAGAGAAAGACTAGGAGCATTTTAATAAGCTCACCTGCACTATGGGGGAAGGAAGCCATGGTACTGTATTAGCTGCATGAGCATCATACCAGGCACATGGTAAGTCCTGAGCCCCCAGACAGCATCCCATCAGGAGAGCTCCCAGCCAAGAGCCATGGACAACCCCCAGTGCTACAGCAAGACTAGGGGCACAGGAGGAAGCTCTGGCAGGGCCACAGGTATGCCCTCATGCCCATAAAGTCACGTTATCTACAGTGAGAGTGATAAGAACACATAGCAAAGCTGAAAGGCACGCCTCAGAAATTGCAGCAAGTATTCATTAATACCATCCATTAACACCCTTCATTAGCACTGTTCATTCCTATCATCAGTTTCCTAGCTGGAAGCCGAGAGAGGCTTCAGAGGAGACTTTGCTTGCACAGATTTGTTGCCTCCCTCAGATCTTCAAGAGAACACCTACTATAAATACCAGAGGCACCGACTGCCTGTAGCTGAAGCCCATGAGACCTACTGAATCACAGGCAGGTTGGACCTCTGGGGTCCTTCTGCTCAGCCCCCTGCCCGAGCAGGGCCACGCAGAGCAGAGTGCCCAGCACCATGTCCAGGAGGCTATGGAATATCTCCCAGGATGGAGACTTCCAAGCTCCCTGGGCAGCCTGTGCTCAGTCACCTCACAGTGACAAAGGGGTTCCCAACATTCAGACAGGCTGTCCTGCAGCTGTGGAGCTCTGTGCCCCTGTCACCTTCGGAGCAACATCCCTGAAATCCCCTGAAGATGAATCCCTGAGATTCCACCCTTTCTACCTCTGATCCAGTGCTGATTATATATTTAACACACATGCTTTTTTCCTGTCCTCAGAACATCAGTTAAACGAGCTCTGCAGCCCATTCCACAACTGAAATTGTTTGATAGGATCCTCTTTATCACTTTATCTTTGCTATTTTAAAGTTAGGCTTGTTTTCCATATACTCTCTTCAGAGTTTGCTCAGAAGTGAATGAGGTTAAACCTCTGAGGAGACATTCTTCATGTCACTTCTGCTAACTTGTCACTTCGGTCTCTTTGGGTATTTTTAACCCCTAAACAAAAGCTCCTCAACTTGAGTATTCTAATTTTTCCTTAAATCAGCCCTGTTACCTAGTACGAAGGTGAGGGCACCGAGTCCCTGCATCACCCTGGAAACTGATCCACCAGTTGGGCAGAAATCCATTTTTAAAAGGCATAGCAAAGCATCCCAGGCTGTTTTCAATTTAATCCCCATCCTTATCCCCAGATAACAGCTCCCTCCACAGCCCATGTAGTGCCCTGGCTGCTTTTCCCTTGGTTTTCTGTTGTGCAGAGCTGAAGTTTCAGGTTTAGATCTCTCCTAATGACCTGATGATCTTCAGCAACATTTCTCCTCGAGTTATTTTTGCTGCAAGTTTAAAGACTCCTCTTCTTTTAATGCCTCTGCAGTTCTCAATATGTTCACTGGCATTTAAGCTCTAAAAAGCCAGTGGGAAAACTAGATGTGCTTTAAATCAGGCAGCACTGACCAGCTGTTTTGGAGGGGCTTTTGTTTTTAAACAGCAGCCACACTGGCTCAGTAACTGCTCAGAGCCAAGGGGTCCGTCTGTCCATCCTGCTCCTTTCAGGGTTCTGCACAGCCTGGAAGGAGTTACCCTGTGATCTTCCCTTGCAATTACATAAAGAGGCAATTTAAGCTAAATGCAGTTTCACACAAGCAATACAAGCCTGGTTTGGACAGCTGGCACCTAGACTGGGGCCCTGAGCATCCTCCATCCCCCCCGTGCAAGGAGGGTACCCCCATGTGCTTGGGCAGGATGGGCTTCTTCAGCACCCCCCATTCACGTACTATTCCCATCCTACTGCTTGGTGAGCTGTTGCTTTTCTGCAACGAATGAGTCCTTAATGACCTGAAAAACCTCCAGCACCATCGCCTTATTCAGGCAGGATCCTAAAATAAAACAGATCTTTGAAGTTTGTTATTGGTTTTGTTAATTAACACGATCCCTTCATTCTTCAGGCTGGGTGCAACAGCCCAGCTGTGGCTGATTTGGGGCTTGCTCAGCCAGAAGGTGACTCTGAAGAGAGAGCCCTGAAGCAGCTCTATTTGTATGTGGCAGAGCTGCAGGGTCTGACAACCAGGGCAGCGACTGGAGCTCTAGAAACATGCCAACTTGGAAAAATAAGAAAATTAAGGGGAAAAAGGTTAAACTACCCTTAACAGGTTATTAACTTGTATCAGTTTTACTTGTAGAGCTACAAATCCAGAGCTGCAAGAGCACCTGAGACACCGAAGCAGATGAAGCCCTATTATGTTGCAGCAGAGAGATGCAAGATTTGTCAGCTCAGTGAACCGTTCGCTCTTACAATAAATGAGCAGTTTATTGACCTTTCCCTGATTGAGACAGAGCTGAAAGCCAGAAATACCCCAGCAGGGAGCGGGCCAGGCGGGCCCTGGCTCAGCAGGCTCTGGCTGGGGTGGGAGCGCAGCCCTGAAGGTCACGGCGGCGCTTGGCTGCGGCGCAGCCTGGATCAGCGTGGATCTGCTGAGAACTTCTGCTAAGGGGCCCAGAGGCTTTGCCTGCACGCTCACCTACCTCCCTGCTCACTCTCCCTATGGCCACGTAGATCTGCTCCTTCAGCTCCACTGCCATACAGCAGGGCTGCTGGCATTTGGGAGGTGGGAGGGGGGGGGAATGGGGCCATTCTCTTCCTCCCCAAAAGCATTTCCAGGCACGGTGATTCCTCCCTCCTGAGCTGTGCCATCTGCTTCCAGGGGAGCAGTCATAACACTCGGGTTCAGAGCTTTAGAAGGTGCCTAAAACAGAGCCAGGAGCATACCTGGAGACCACACCTTTGACATTTCCACATCCACCTTGGGGTTTAATATAGACATAACTGCTTCTAAACTGTCCCCATCTCTGAATCACAGCTGGTAACAGGCTGCTGCTGGTATGATCAGCAGGATTTCCAGCAGCAGGTACCAAGCCCCAAGGCAGAGCATCCCCTTCCTGAAGGGAATCTCCCAGTTTGCTCACACCCTCCCACTGGGAAGGAGGTTTGGGGCAGCAAGTGTGGGCTGGCAAGGTGGAGGATGCTCACACTAGACACTCACTGCAAGGCAGCCATGCAGCACTTTCCTGCAGAAGGTTAGCACATGGCCTGGACAGTGGGTACACCCTATTGTAAAGTGGAAATTTGTACCCAAGAGGGGCTCAGGACCTATTAACTTTACAGGCACAGACACACCACTGCAGTTTTGTAGCCATTTCATTGATTGTGACCTGTACTCCTGGGTTAATTTAGAAGCCTAGCTTTTAGGGTAACTTCTGCAAAACATAAGTGAAACCTGTGGATATAAATAAGGAATTTGAGACCAAGAATAAATCCACTCTTTCTTTGGTGCTCCCTGAGGGGAAAGAGAAGAAAGCCAGTATTCCTTGTCAGTATCTAGTGCCCAGGAGAAGAGAAAACCCTGCCCTTGCTTTCCTGTGCCAGGAAACTTTTAAGCCAGAGATATCAGCTCTACACAGAGTTGTTCCACTCCACCTGATGCATTCCTTGCACCCAGAGCAAGAGCGCCAGACTCCCAGTCCTGGGGGTCAGGATGGTCCTGGGTCCCTGGTGCACATTCTCATCTGCCAGAGACCAGCTCACCTTTAATTTTACACCACTACTTTTGGCTCAGGGTCCCTGTTTCTCACCAGCTGAGTCCCCCCAGCTTGAAGAGGCAACACCATGCAGCCCATCCCTTTACCCATCTAGGTATGTAAGAAGGCACCATACAGAAAGAGCTTCTGCAGGGGGTTCTACACCATCTCACTGCAAAACACAGACCAGAGGTGATGGCATCTCCAGAGGGCTTTCTGGAAGCAAAAACTCTCAGATCAAGGATCTCCCACATCATAGGGAAGGCCTCCAGCATCTTCCTCATGCTCTTTTCATGGTCAATGCCTGAGGTAGGTCACCTCAGTGAGGCCAGAGTGCAGTTCCTTTGGAAAGAGCTACACCCCTGTAGTCCAGGCAGTTGCCTGACATCTTAGGGAAAAACCCCAGGTTCCTGTACTTTCTCCCTGCCCTGAGGACACAGAGTTTTGGGCATCAGCTGCAGAGACAGCCAGCCCCTGCTCTGCACCACGCAGGCTTCAGCCGTTGGGCAGGGATGGGATTCCCAAGTCCTCTTTGTGGGCAACATATCACAAAGGTGAGGGAGGATGGAGGCTGCTGCGTGGCTGATGAGTAAGAGCAGGGAGGCAAATGCTCAATAACGTGCAAGTTAAACATTTATAAGGGAAGGACTTTGGTATGCTTCATGTGAGCTGCACCCAAATAAAGATGTACTACAAATCCCCATCTGCATTCAGGGACGTGCAGCACTCATCCTGAAGTTTAAGTGTTTTACACTCCACTTCCTTGCCACGGGCAGGATCCGGCCCTTGCCCACAGCTGGGGGGTTGTAGGAGCTGTTACCTCAGCACTGGGTGAGAACAGGCCTTTGCTGGAGGGATGGGAGTCTGTGTGCTGTGCCTCCTGCCCACCACGGGAAGCAGGGATTTGAGCAGCCACTGACCTCCTGGCACTGACACCAGCACACACTGGCCATAGAGCTGCCCCGAGCCACAGCACAGCCCCGCTGCCAGCCCGTGGGCTTCCAGAGAGGAGAGCTCAACCCATCACAGCCATCCTCACTGCAAGGCCCTCCTGGCACAAACGACACAGCCCTACATCCCCAGTGCCTGCCCACGGCCAGAAGCCAGCACCCCATATCCCCCCCAGCACTCCCCTGCCCCCGGCACCNGAGGCAGGGACCTGCCAGCTGAAGAGGCCGCTCCATTCAATGTCTTATACTGCCACCATCTGAAGACTCCTTCATTAGGAGGCTCAGGTGATGGCTCCAGTGCCCGGCCCGCTCCCCTCGCAGCGCCGGGCAGCCCAGGGGGGACAGGAGCAGCACAGGCACAGAAGGGACGCGCTAACTCAGAGCTGAGCAGCGCTGCTTGTCTCCTTGATGTCAGTCCCTACACAAGTTATCAGGCACGGACAGAGGCTTACAGCCCCGTTAATGCCCAGTGTGTGGTCATGAAGGTGCTGCCCGTTAGATGCGGGCTGTGCCCGTTCCATGCGGGCTGCGCCCGTTCCATGCGGGCTGCGCCCGTTCCATGCGGGCTGCACACAGCAGAGCTCAGCCTGGAGTTCCCGCTCCCAGGACTCGGCAGCCTCCCCGTGCAGATGCAACCGGAACGCTGGCTGCCTCCCAGCCACTGTGGGTGTTCATACACCATTTAGCACAGGTTCTCCCAAGAACAGGAATTACAGGAGAGCAGGTGGTGGGGTATAAAAACCTGAACCACTCACCAAAAATGATCACAGGCAAAACCAGCTGAGTAACCACAACACCAGGGGAATGACGGGGCTGAGGAGAGCAGCGGCAGCTCGGCACGGGAGCTGAGTCGGTCTTTTCAAGAAGCAGGGATGCTGGTACCCTCGTGCCTCATTTCAATCCTGGAAAACATTCAGCCACCTCCCGCAGCAAGTACAACAGAACCGTTTCTCTCACAGTTGGAGGCTTGCTGTTTGGGAACCCACCTTCTCCCACTGAAGCCTCAGCTAATACGGGACACTACAGAGCAAGGGCTGGATTTAAAACTCAGGCTCTGCTCAAAACAGTGCTACTACTGAAAATAACTGATGACATCAGACAACAGCACTTGGGGGTTTCCAGATTTAAGAGATGAAGGAGCCCATCAGCACTGCACCGTTGGGCTTTGCCCCGGAGCCCTGGGACCCCCGCTTGCCTCCCTCACCCTGTTTGCACCCACAGGGATAGGCACTGCTCCCAGCCACATCACTGCAGCCAGCACAGAGCCCTGGGGAAGAGCCAGCCTTGCAAAACACACAGCTCCTCCAGTGAATGAGAGGGGCAGGTTCTGCACCCAGAGAGCAACTGGAACTCAGCCCTAGTGTCACTGCACCGAGCGATGCCCATCCTTGTCATGCCAGCAGAGCCACAGACATGAGAGGAAGTTACAGTGCAGGAAATTCCTCTTCCAAAGTGCTCAGAAAGCAGAGTTTTGTGAGACCTCACAAAGGCAGCATCAGCATGTCTGTGACAGGCCCACACCTCTGGGCAGCATCACAGCCCAGCAAACCCAGAACTTTACACCAGAGCGAAGGTTGACTCTCATTTCTGAACAGGAATTTTGCCAGAAGGGAAGAGAGAGACGAGTGGTTTGTAACCCACCTCCTGTACTGTCAGACAGACATGGAGGGCAGCAGCCCCCACATGCTGGGGGGAGGGATGGACAGACAGACACCGCTCAGCCCTGGCAGGGCAGATCCGAGGCTGCACGAGCCAGTTCTTTCTGGGCCTGTTTCATAAGGACATGGTTGTCTTTGCAACTGTCAGCTTCATGATTGACTTTGACACTTTAATATCCTATTTAAGGGAGTTAATGAAATGGCTGTCTTCAGGGCTGCAGCTAACTGCATCGGGGAGAGGATTTACAAATGAAATCAGGGCTGGGGAATTCAGCACTTGAACCTCCCAGCTCACCAGTCCCAGGAGAGTCACAAAACTCATTGACTGTCCCACCACGACTTATGTCCTCTCTTCACTACCTTCTGTAGGTGCTTTTAGTACCTTTGGCAGCAGGACCATCAACATCATCTCACAATACAGCATTAAAAACCAACCCCCAGCAAGCAAAGCTCCACAACCCTGTGTCTGTAGCCACCAACAAAGGAGAAGCTGAAAATTTGTCTGGAGGAGAGGTAAGGAAGAGTTCAGGAAGCTGCCCCCAGCTCCTTGGGTTGGGTTTCTTTCTTTTCCCCACTAAGAGGAAGGAGACTCAAGAGCCAAGAGCTCATTGAAAGAAGCCTTGACCCCCACAGAGAGTTCTGACTGGGAACATTTGCTTTCATCCACTTGCTTTGCCATCTCTATATTCCAGTGTATTTACTGAGGAGAGCTGAGACAGGCAGATTTCCAGAGCTGGCAGATGCTTCACATACCTTTTAGCTGTGACTATTTTCAGCACGATTCAGTGTTGTAGCTTTGTGTGGCTGGGTGCTGGTGG
>VZTU01030096.1:37088-81417 GCA_013400835.1 Zapornia atra | reverse complement strand
GATCCCTCTGAAGAGCCTCCCTACCCTCAGGCAGAGCAACACTTCCTCCCAGCTCAGTGTCACCTGCAAACCCACTGAGGGAACATCCCATCCCTTCACCCAGGTCACTGATAAAGACATTGAACGGAACTGGGCCCAGGACTGAGCCCTGGGGGACACCACTGGTGACCAGCCTCCAGCTGGATCTTGTTCCATTCCCCACCTCCCTTTGGGCCTGGCCATCCAGCCAGTTTGTAACCCAGCTGAGGGCACCCCTGTCCAGCCCAGTGGCAGCCAGTTTCTCAATGAGAATGCTGTGAGAAACCCTGTCAAAGGCTTTCCTGAAGTCCAGGTAGACACACCCCCAGCCTTCCCCTCGTCCCCTGAGTGGGTCACCCTGTCACAGAAGGCCATCAGGTTCGTTTGGCAGGATCTCCCCTCTGTAAACCCAGCTGTGGGCCTCAGCCAGCCCATCCTTAGCACAGGCTGAGCACACTGGCTGTGTTCCCCACAGGAACACTGAGCCCAGCTCCTGGGTTTGCCCCCAGCACTTGACCCGTTGCGTAAGGAAGCCGCTGCCTTGATTACCAGTGTCACCTTAATTCCTCTCTCCCCACACCACCCTCTCTTGCTGAGGGATGTTTCAAGATTGCCTTCAATAAATATGAATGCAAATTTATTCATTCGGATTCATTATTTGTCATTCACCCTGTTACTGCTGCTACAGCAGCCACAGAGCCCTTCATCTGCACACTCCTTGTTAGCAATGCCCTCACCACAGACAGCTCCTTGATCTGCCCCGTGCTGCTCTGGCTCCCAGCACATGCATGAAAGGAACGACTGGGTCTTTGTGCTTAGTGGGAAGACAGACACACTCTGAAGGTACGAGCTACCAACCTGCCTCAGTCAAAGGGGTTAAACCAGCGTTCCTGGCCATTCCTTAAGGAAAATCCGTAAGATTTTCAGATATTGCCAGTCAGCAGCTGCTGTAAGGATGCTTTCCACAGCACAGGGACATCCTCAAGGGCCTCCCTGCTCCAATCCTAAAGGCCATCAGGTCTAGAGACTCACTTATTCTACTAAATCCCATCCCCCAACCTTTTAAACCCACCCTTGGGGAAGGCTGTGCCACCCAGACAGCCCAGTGCCCCACTGCACAGCTTCTTACACCAAGAGAAATGCTTCTTAAGAGGTGCATGCCCGAGCCAGGCAGCCAGGCTGAGGTGCCATTACCTACTGCACTGATTCATCCCAGTGCTTCCCAAACACTGGGACGTACCAGTCACTTTGTTACAAGCCACAGCAAGATGTAAAAGGAATCATCCAGGAGAATGCTAAAATTTGGGATCAAACAAGGGGCCACTTCTGCTTGTGTTAAACAGAAGCTTTGAATTTCTAAGGGGTTGGAGAATGTTGGAACTTTGGGTGGGGACAAGGGAGAAGGGAACCCCAAGAAGAGCAGCACACATCTGCACTGAACCCCTCCTGACTATTACTGAAGCCATCACAAGAGCAGCTCCATCATTAACACGACTGGCATGATAAACTATGACTTCAGCTCATGACATGTTCAATCGCTCATTTAATTTTTATAGGAGTTGATTAAGATGCCTCTGCTTGAATTTTATACTGTTTACTATAAAACATTACCCTTTTCTCCTGAATCTATTGAGACAGACAAACCACACATTTGCCAAGCCCTTAAATAAATAGTATTAAATCAACAATACCCAGGGTCCCCGAACGCGAGTCATTTCCATGTATATTGATTTCATTTCCATTTGCTGCAATAAAAGTTTTGTCTCTAAGCAAAGAGCCCAGCCATTCTGTCAAGCTGCTCTGGTTTTAGTTCTCCAAATAGTGCAGCTCTGCAGGCACTGCACAGGGCAAACCTGCCCCGAGTGCTCTGAGAGACCTGCCTCACAGAGCTGAGCTTAGCTGGGTACTGGCTAAGGCTGGAGTGTGGATCCCTGCCTGGGGGACAGCGGGCAAGGGAAAGAGCAGCCCCTGCCAACAGCAAGGTGATGCCCATGAGATGCTGCTCCTGGTGCTGCCACACACACAGGATGAGCTCTGAAGCTCACTGCAAGGCAGAGCCTCACCACAGGATGCATGGAGTTTACACCATGGTAGGCATCCCAGCCAGAGCTCCAGCACAGGCAGCCACCACTCTGCTTCCTCCCAGCACTTGTGCCCCCAGCCAGGCTCCAGAAGGGTTCTGACACCCATCACTCTGCACATCCATCCCTCTCACCAAGGATGGAGCAAGCTCCCAGCCCCTTGGCCCACGCAGCGCTCCCCCATGGCATGCTGTGACCCAGGAGTGTGCTTCCCACCACACAGACCTTCATTCCCTCTCTAGCAGAGGCAGGAGGTGAGCTGGCAGGGCAGGGGGCTCAAAGCCAGGTCTACAGCCAGGCACAGGAGGTGAGCTGGCAGGGCAGGGGGCTCAAAGCCAGGTCTACAGCCAGGCACACCACCTTTCATCTTCGCAGGGACTGTGCAGTTTCCCAGCAGACACACACACACACAGGCAGTTTTGACACCCTGGATGAGATTTGTCCTGTCTCCCCCAGATCCTCTCCACAAGAGCCTGTCTCAGTTTCTCCCTGCTCAGGAAGCTCTTGCCCCAGTTTTTCTGTAACTGGAGCTCCTTAAGTGCTTGGTGGTTTCAGGGCTCCCCCAGGGCCCCCATTAATACAGCTGTGTTAGAGTCGTTCTCACTTCCATCTGATGCTCAGACTTCAGCAAGGGAGAGGCACTGTTCAGGGCCAAGCAGGTTACAGACATCCCCCTTCTGACTGGGGACTGCTAAGGACTGCAGAGTGCCCAGCTGCCTGTGACCTGCAAGCACCACCTTGAGACAGAGGAGAAACTGAGGCACCCACAGGGAACACTCAGGGATGGACAGGTCCTGCCTTTGGCACACTTTGCAGGGCCACAGAGAACATGTCTCTGTCCTTGCAAAACCAAAGCAAAGACAACAGGTTTGGCCTTGCAAAGGCTGCAAGAGGAGTCACCTCCTCACCACACATCCTGAACTTGCCCACTGCCACTTACCATTCAAGAGTTCCCTGTGCTAGTTATCCCAATTAGGATGATCTTGGATGGCAACTCTTTAGAAGTGCCCTTTGTGAAGATGCTTGAGTTAGTCTCTCTCCTTTTGCCAGCAGGATAAGAGCTGGCTCCCTTCTCCAAGCTGTAATAAGAGGGTTTGGTTCAGCTACATGGAGAGAAGCAGCCACAGCCACACAGAACAGCCCAGGCCATGGAATCTATAGCACCAGGTACTTTCCAGATCAGGCCCCTCTGCTTTCCACTCCCAAGTTCCAGAAGCTGGCAGTTTACACTCCCATCATCAGGATGAGAGCAGCAGCCCAAGGAGGTGACCCAGCCCTGGCACTTGGCACAGCAGCCCCAGCCCAGCTCTCTGCTTCACGTGTAGATCCAGCCAGAAGCTTCCCCAGCACAAACACGCACAGCCTGGGAGCCTCCTTGTCCTCACCAGCAGCCTCACACCTCCACTAGGTTTCTCCCTCAAGCACTGATAAGACTGTTTCTTCTAGGAAGGCCACAGCTTTATCTGCTGTGGGGAATGTGTTGATGCCACAACAGCAGGTGAGGAATCAAGGGGTCTCCCAAAGCTGAGCTGCTACCAGAGGATCAACCCAGGTCACCCCTCGGTCACCAAGGTCCAGCTGGAAGGCTTGAGCAGGGAGACTCTGCTTGGACCTGAGCTGCTGCCTGACAAGCCAAGCAAGTTCCCAGAGTCTGGAGGAAACAGTTCTCAGTGGTGCTGAAACAGCCCCAGACTGCCAGTCCCCAGCCAGCCCCTATCACAGCGGCTGCTGAAGCAAGCTGCAGCACTGCTGCTGATAAAACAGAGGGGTTCAGGCAAGAAGAGTGCCTGAGGAGTGGCTGGGTGATAAGAAACACTCCTGTGCTCCTCAGGAACTGGAGTGCTGCCTGTACACTGATAAACACCAGAGCTTCAGATTGTCTGACTGAACAGGTTGATCATTTATCTGCCCAAGACAAAGATAAATCAATTAGTGGAGGCACAGACTGAGAGCTACAGCTCCCTCCTGAGAGACCCCCAGAACAGGGGCACCAAATACCAGCCAGTCCCATGAACCCCACCAGCAGTCACACGCTGGCTGGGCTCCAGGTACCAACACTGCTCACCACAGCAGCTTGCAGGAGAACTGGGGGGCTGCTCCTCCTTTTGTCCCATAACTGTGCTGAGAGGGTTCAGGCAGGTTGGTCAAGCCCTTCCTCTTCCTCCCAGAGACACCACAGCAGCAGGGCTCAAAGTTGACTTCCCTGAGCCTATTGTGTCCAGTGCTGGGCTCCCTGGGATAGAAAAGCCAGGGATCTCCTGGAGAGAGGCCAGAGGAGCTACGGAGATGATGAAGGGCCTGGAGCATCTCCCCTGTGAGGAAAGGCTGAGTGAGCTGGGGCTGTTCAGCCTGGAGAGAAGAGACTGAGAGGGGATCTGATCAATGGGGATCAATAGCTGAAGGGTGGGACCCAGGGGGACATGGGCAGCCTCTGCTCAGTGTCTGTGGGCACAGGACAAGGGGCGATGGGCTCAAGTTGGAGCACAGGGAGTTCCCCCCTAATGTGGGGAAGAACTTCTTCCCCAGTGAGGGTGAGGGAGCCCTGGGACAGGCTGCCCAGGGGGTGTGGAGTCTCCTTCTCTGGAGAGATTCCAGCCCCGTCTGGACACCGCCCTGTGTGCCCTGTCCTAGGGACCCTGCTTTGGCAGGGGGTGGGACCCCATGGGCTCTGGGGGGCCCTTCCCACCCCTGGGATTCTGTGGTTCCCAGACCTCCTGTGTAACAGTGGGATGGACTGAAACTGCTGGAAGGTTCAACACATGTTTCCAAACACTGAACAGCAGCAGCCATCACCCAAACCACCTCACTTACAGCAGGTAACAGCCAGCAGCAGTGCCTGGCCAAAACCAGCCTGTCCCAGCTAACCCTGGCTGAACTGCAGCCGATGGTTTCTGTGGGGCAGGAGTCAGACCCACGCTCTGCATCAGTGCTTAAACTGCCAGTATGAAAATACCCCATCACAGGGAGAAGGGGAAAGAATGAGGCTTCAGAGTCTTCCCTCCCACTGCCTCCAGTGGCTCAGCCTTGTCACCAGGAACAGCCATGCCAAACACATACTGGTCTGCCCCATTTCTTGCTTTGTGATTTAATGGGGCTCAGCAAGGAGAGGAGGAGCAAGCCCTTACATGCAGATGCTGGAAGACTTTCATCCCTGAGCTGAAAGCATCCTCACAGGGCAAAACCAGCTTCCTCACCCACAGCAGCCCACACAGACCTCATACCAGCAGTCCTGGCAGGGGACAGTGATGCTGTGATGCCCAGAGTCTCTGGGCATCCATGGGGAAAGGAATTCCCAGTGGAGATTGCTGCCTGGGGAGCAGGCTGGGATCTCCAGCACGTTACACATGGTGCTACACTGCTGCTGCCTGACAGTGACATTTCATACTCAGAGCTTTAGCAGCTGAATCCCAGCATAACATATTTGAAGCACATTTTGCAAGAGGCAAGCAAGTGTAAGGGGATCCAGGAAGAGGCACGAAAGCTGTGAAGGAGGAACGACAGCACAGACACTGGAAGGGTAAACTGAGAAGCAGCTCCTGAGGCTGAGGAGCAAGCAGGTGGCAGCTGGAGAGAGCTGCTCCGTGCCCATGGCTAACTGCAGTCACTGCTCAGAGGAAGCCAGAGGAATTTGCTTGCTGGGAAACCCATGTCCATAAAACTGGATTCAATCCCAGCATCTTTATCTGTATTCCAAGTGAAAACAAGTCATGAGGAAACACATTTTCACTGCTGTTTTCCTATCTCCAGAAGCCAAGTTCCCAACAGAAGTTTTGCCTGGAAAGACACAAAAGGCCTGCCTTCAGGTTTAGGCTTTGTGCAGAAGATGTCTCCACTCACCCCACAGGTGGTTAGAGAGGACACACACCCCTACCAGCTACACCAGCAGCTCTGCTACAGCCAACACCAGTTTTGGAATAACACTGCAAGAGCATCCTGGGTCAGGCAGGTCACACAAACAGCCACCCACATCCTGCCACCCTGCAAAGCCTCCTCAAGCTCTGTTCAATTGAAGGATCCTGATTTGGTTACAGGAAAGCAGGGTGCCCCTGGCTCCATGGGCAAGGGCTGCTCTCAGCACTGCCCCAACAAGGGCCAGCCTCAGGAGAGGAGGGTGAGGCACAGCCTGTCAGTGCTACCCTCCCACTTACAAGGTGCACATCCAGCCCATGCACCACAGCTCTGGCAGCCCCCAAGCCTGTGGGGAGGTAGAACATGTGATTTCAGCACAGGGCTCACTAGACAGGCTGCTCTGAAAGGAGCTCTGTGGCACACTGAGATCCTTGTGCACTGCTGTGATGCAGGAATGCTGCTGAAGACTAAAAGGAAAGAGGGTTTTAGCAAAACAAAGCTTGCTTTGTTACAAACCCACTCCCCAGGGAGGCTCCCACGTCTCCACACACCCCATCACATTAATCTCAGTTTGGAAGTCTTCAGTCAAGAAACAAAACAGAACAGTAGCCCAGACTCCTTGTTTTCAGATGCAGAAATGACTCAGGTACTCACAGCATCCAGCAAGGCTCCCAGTGACAAGGACAGGCCTGATGGAAAGGGCTCTCACCTGCTCCTGGCCGTCCCGGGGTCCCCTTCTAAGGGGCCAGGGACCAAGCATCACCAACAGAGCAAACAGGCTCTGCCTCCATCCTATCTAAAACTTCATCCAAAACAACAAAGGCTGCTTTCCCTCAAACCTAATCCCAACCTGATAGTCCTGACCTAAGCCTAACCCTCCCTTATTTATAGGCTTCAGGCCTTATTGACACCCAGCTGTGTGCACTCCAGCCTCCTCCCATCCCACCCCAATCGCCCCCTTTAATTTTGCTCCAAATGGAGCTCAGCTGGAGCAAGATGTTTGGCCTGAGCTCTTACAGCCTTGTGGGGCTGGGCAGCACGTCAGCACTCCAGATGAAGGGCATGCCAAGGAACTTTTAACTTCTTACCTGTTCACAGAGCCATGTGCAGAAAAGTATGTTGGATCCAAAGAGTGTGTCAGTAATTCCTTCTAACTGTAACCAAGGTCTCTCTGAGCGTGGGTGAGAAAGCTCTGCCTCTCCTGGGCCAGGTGACTTACCTGGGTGCCTCTTCTATGGCAAATAGCTACTGTTTCCCATGCCAGCGATTCGGTTTCCACTTGCTTTGCACCATGGCACTGCATTCTGTGACTTCAGGTTCCTGGGAATAGCTCAGTTTTAGCAGAGGCCAGAACTGTCCCACGGTGTGACAGCCCCAGGGAGCTCTCCACTCTGTTCCTGTCAGAGTGTCACAGGAGGATCATATAAACCTGGGCTGGAGCAGAAAAGCAGCTTCAGACCAGGGGCAGCCCTACAGTGCACTGTGCCCAAAAGCCACAGCACCCTCCCCAAGGCTTCTGTGGGAGGGTTTGGGGTGGGCAGGTGAGGGAGAGGGGGAGGAGCAGGGAGCTTGGAAGGGCAGCAGGATCAGCCCTGTACCTGTTAACCTGATGCCAGCGCTGGAGCCCGGCTGGCAGCGCGGCCAGCAGGAACTGGGCANGAAGCCAAACAGCAGAAAGGACAGAAAGAGCAGCGGGTTCAGGAGCTGGAGGATGTATCTGCCCAACCCCAGTGAGGGACGGTGCTGTCCAAGGCTGTGGGTGAGCTGCCAGCCCCCAGCCAGAGCCCCAGACCTCCTGTCCCCTCTCCCAGTGCCGGGGGGAAGGTTCTGCCCTTGGCTTGTCCCGCTCCTCAGGAGCCTCAGGAAGCGGCGCTGGCTGCTCCTGCTGAGCTCCCCTTGCCAGCTGCACCCCACGGATCCTGCCTCACCCCACAGCCAGGGCACCAGCGGGGCGGGAGAGGGACAGGGACAGGGGAGGAGGGACAGGGACAGGGGAGGAGGGCCAGGGCCTCTCCTTCCCTGCCTGCAGCAAGCACACTCCTGTGCAGCTTGGCAGGGCAAGGACAGAGCAGGGGAAGGAGGCCCTGAGCAGGCTCCCAGCTTGGTTCCCAATTTACCCACAACGTGTCCCACTGCTGATACCCTGTCTGAAGGAGGGAGGGACGTGTCACATTGGGATCCCAGCCCTCCAGCTCAGCCAGCCGCTCGAGTAGAGTCCAAGCACCTCAACAGACTGCTCTCCTGGAATTAGTTCTTATTTTAGCAGGACAGACCCTCCCAGTACCGTGGGATCACACGGTCACACGTGTCGGGGGTCCTGGAGCTGTTGGGACAGGTGATGGCTGTCCATTCACAGCACAACGTAACACTGGTTTGAATGCAGAGTGTGTGGGGATTGATCTCTGGTTTGGCTGATTGACAGCTCAGAGGTGGCGAGGGTGGGGGCAGGGCCACCGAAGGGTCTGTCAGGGCACTTGGGTACAGAAACAGAGGTCCCATCCACCCACCTTTATTGCTCAGTGCCATGTCCCTCGTGACTCCAGGGCCTCAGTGAGATCTCAGAGATAATGTTCAGCCTGGAGAAGAGGAGGCTGAGGGGAGACCTTCTCCCCACCTCCCCTGCCCTGCCAGGAGGGTGCAGAGAGGTGGGCGAGGGTCTCTGCAGCCAGGGGACAGGAGATGGGACAAGGGGCAATGGGCTCAAGCTGCCCCAGGGCAGGGTCAGCTCAGCTGGGAGGGCAAAGTTCTTCCCTGGCAGAGCTGTGGGGCTGTGGCACAGGCTGCCCAGGGAGGGGGCTGAGTCCCCAGCCCTGGGGGTGTTTAACAGAGGGGAGATGAGGTGCTCAGGGCTCTGGGTCAGCACAGCACAGGGACGGTTGGACGCCAGGAGCTTAAAGGGCTTTTCCAACCTGGTGACTCTGTGTGATTAACCAGGGGATGAGTTCACACACCAGACCAAAACTGAGGCAAACCTTGCCCTGTCCCTGCTGTGGTGGCAACGAGTGGGAGAGACAGCAGACTCTGAGGTATACATGCCAGCTGTGCCCTCTGACCCCCACAGTTCTCATACTTGTATAATTGCAGTGTTCTGCTCTTCCAGGAATCTGAGCTCTCCTGCAGGACATGGGCTGCCTTTCCTCTGCGCGACGGGAGAGCTGCTATTTTGTGTCTCCCATGAGTGGGAACTTAGGTCTGAAGAGGTAGAAAGCATTCAGTTACTGAAAGCAGCTGTGTGTAGAGGCAGGATTGTGATTTAGCCTTTCAGAGCACTTCTCAGACACTGACATCTCCACATACAACAATTCTTTTACCCCCTTTGTAAGCAGCATCTTGAGCTGGGACCGAGATGCTCTCCGCACTCCTGGTGCAGTCGGCTCTGCTCCCTGGAGAGGAAGGGATGGCAACATTTTTTATTACACCATTTATCCCACAGAAACCAGGAGTAATTACCTGGAGGGACACAGCAGTCTCATTAGTCACTTGGCTGTCTCTTCATTTGCCCTTCCACAATGTCCCTGGTTTATTTTCTCACTCACAGTCATTGGTGAGGAGCGTGATCTGGCCCCTTCATCCATCCCAGCACCCACTGGCAGCTGCTCCTGCCTCTTCCAAGACCACTCAAAGCCAACACGGCTTCAGGTCCTGTAAATGCTCCTGAGGATGTGCTGGCAGCTCCTCCCCATGCTGGGCAGCACCTCATTCACACCAGGATGACTATCCTTCCTGGGGGCCCTTCCTGAGTCCCGAAGCACTGACCAGAAGCAGCCGTGCTGGAGACCTTTCACTGGAAAGCCCCTTGCCCCACACACCCTGTGAGGCCTGGGGGTGTGTCCCCTTGCCCCAGGCACCCTGTGAGGGCTGAGGACGTGTCCCCTTGCCCCAGGCAGCCAGAGCATCAATCACTGCAGGTGGCAGGAATGGCTCTGGAGCGTCTGAACGCTGGGTTGCAAATACATGTGGGAGCAGAGGAGATAACCCGTGGCCATCCATGGCCACAGCTCAGATTGAAACACTTGAGATTAAACCTTACCACCTGTCCCATAGGATGTGTTGATAACAAAGGGCCAAACCTCTCCTGTCTCCTGCAGACCCCAGATCTAAGTGTCCCCCCGATTCACCTCCCCACTCGGCTCGGTACCCCACTGCAGCCACGGCTCTTGCTGCCTCTGCCCTGGGACTTTCAACTCTTTGTTCAAGCACATCAGGACTGTGTTTTCCCTGCTATACAACATGCTGGTCTTCAGACCCGAGCACTCAGCAGGTTCCCCCCAAACAGCCCTTCTCTCTCTTTGCTTGTTGGTGTCACTGCTCGAAATCCCGAAGCTGCCTTGCTCCAGACTGGCACACAAGGACCTGTGAACACGCTGCCATTTCACAGCTCCACACGTTTAGTGGGCTTTTTCCTTCTGAAATCAAATATTTGCAAAACCAGCAGGTTTATTTTCCTACTTTTTTGTTTTCCCCACCTCCTTCCCGAGTCCATCCCCTCCAACAGCTAGCCAAGCTAGGCTGAAATTATTTCCAGCCCCCTAAGAAGCTTCCCAGCTGCATTAACTGAGATTCTGCTCCACTGAGCTCCCAAAACAAGCCATTGTGATAAGCCTTGTGCACCGATACCCTTTACTGTTGGTTTTCCACTTCCTTGCTCCCAGCTCTGCCAGCAAGGGTAAGAAATTGGGCGCTCATGGGGATGGTCATTTAGCATCAGCTGAGGAAACCACAGTGTCATGGGAAGTGGAAGGAAGACATTGTGAGGAATGAACAGTTTTCCTTAGTCAGCTTTTCAACCCAAGGTTGGACAAATTAAAAATAAGAAGCATGGAGCCAAGCAGTGAGAGTCCCACCACCTCCCAAACCGCTCCACACCCCCACATGGCTCTGTCTGGGATGCAGGGTTTAGGCTCAGATGCTCCTTATTGTTTTTAGTTCATCAGCCAAGTGCTTGAGCATCATATTCCTGACAGCTGGTTTCTGCATCCGAGTCTGCTCCAGAACACCTTCCAGCTGTGCCACCTGGAAACGGCTCCTGGGATGGGATCTGGCCCAGACCCTTTCGGGGATGGGGGGCTGTAACGCTGCAGCTTCCCCTTGAGACGGAGGCAGTACGGTCTCAGGGCAGCTTTGGCAGGTGGTGTTACAGACCTTGAATTCCTGGAATCATCTGGAGATGGGAGATACTGTGAGGAAGGCAGCAGGCAGGGCAGTGACCCTCGTGCTCAGACACATCCCTCCAGGATGGGCACTGGGGATGGTTTCCTGCACCAACACAAACCTCCGCTGCAGAGCTGAACCAACACGCTGCCCAGACACCTTCTGGAGACCACAGAGGTCAAAAAACACTTGCCATGGCTGAACACTGCTGTTGGTGTTTCAGCACCAAATGTTTATGATTGGCCCTCACCAAATATCTGTGATTCAGGGCTTGACCCTTTCTCTCTGGCTTTTAAACCAAAACCAACCGAGCTTTTTGCTGAGAGGCCTGAGAGCCACACACAGCGAGCCAAGCTGACACCAGGGCTGAAAGAATCATAGAATCCCAGCCTGGGCTGGGTTGGGAGGGACCCAAGGGTCACAGAGCTCCAACCCCCTGCCACAGGCAGGGCCACCAACCTCCAGGCCTGGAGCTACACAAGGTTGCCCAGGGCCCCAGCCAACCTGGCCTTGAACACCCCCAGGGATGGGGCACCCACCCCCTCTCTGGGCAGCCTGTTCCAGCACCTGCCCAAGATCTGGCAGTTTTTGAAGTGGAGCTTAAAGCTCTGTGCAGGGCTTCTTGGTGTGGGATTCCCTGGGGAGGGGGGGAAGCTGGGTGACAGGAGCTGGACAGAGTGAACAATAAAAACTTCATGTCACTGAAACAAGGCATTCTATAAAACACCTCTGTTCCTAGTGGTGGAGGTATCATGATCATCATCATCATCACGTGTGGCTCACGTGGAACAAGGCTGCTGACTCCTGAGCCAGTTGTCCCCAGGGAGACACAGGTAAGACCCTGGTTTCCCTCCTGTGAACACCTGGAAGAGGCAGCTCAGTGCAGGGATGGGTTAAAGCCAGGACGAGGTGTGCAAACCCACCCTCTATTGATGGGTATTACCATGCCCGAAGCACAGACACCCAGAGCCCACACGTGTTGGGTGCCCTGCTAACAACTGCAATATTGCCTTTTTCTGGCCTTTTCATTAGGTTTTTTCCTTCTGCTGCATTTCACAGGGAATTATCCCTGCTGTCCCTGTGTGCCCAGCCTCATCCTTCCCACCAGTTCATTTACGCCTCTGCTTCAGAGATGAGCTCTGCCCAGACTTGAGATCCCTCCCACTCCAAAGAGGAGAAAGCCCTTCCTGGACAGCAAGTGAGGGAGCACTTTGCAGAGGCAGTAACAGGAAAATGAATGTATCTGGCTGTAGGGAAGGGAAAAGCAGAGGAGTCAGCACTCCTGGGCTCATTGGAACCACAGTCTCTGTGTGCATCAGTGAGCACTTCATCTGCCTTACTTAGCTTCCCCATCTGCAGGATGGGAACAGTGGCCTCACAGGACTGTCCTGAAGCTTCCCTAATTAATACCTAGCCAACCTACGTATCTTTTCATCTCAGGTCACGTTTAATTACTGAACATATAACTAAAATAAGGAGAAACAAAAGCCAGATATTGGTAGGACAAAGGCTTGAAAGGGACTTGAAATCCCCTAAATCCCCCCAGAGCCTCAGTGGGATGGTATAGGTCTGAACCATTGCCCACAGATGTTCTCCACCCCTCCCAGATGTTCTCAAAGCAAGGATGCTGACCCACAGCCTCCAAGGGCAAGCTGCCCCCGTGCCCCTCAATGCAGCCCAAAACATCCACTAATAACTCAGGACTCCTCCTTCGCTGTGCTGCAGGACTCTGCCCTGAGTGGATGTGGATAACAGCCTCATGCTTTGCTCTTTGCAATGTGCTTTTACATAATTAAAGCCTTCTCATGTCTCTCCCTGGGATTCCTGTCTCCAGCCCGAGCATCGCTGGCGCTTGCCTGCTCTCCTCATTAGCGTGTACCAGGCTCTGCCTGGGACCTGTCCAGAATAATCCCCCTCTGCATGGCTGCCCTGGTCATTAGGGGAAGTGTGGAAGGGAGAATTATTCTCCCAGCATCCCACAGATTCTTGCAGGGTTAAGCCCTCCCCAGGGTAACTGCTCTTAGGAGATGTGGAGTAAATACTGTGAGGATTCAACTGCTTCTCAACCTTGAAACCGAACATTAGTCCGAATCAGCCGTGGCTGTGCTTGGCTTGGGGAAGTCTCTGGGTTTAAGCACAGGCTTTCTCCTGGGAAATGATTTCTAGGAATGAGGGTTTGCCCAAAGGTTCCTTGTGTATGAGAGGAACGAGTTTAAAATGTGGATAAACAGACTTGGTCCCTCCTAAGTGTGAGATCATAGCACAGTGCTGTTACGTACCTGAGAGACTGGACCTAATGGGATGGTGATCTGGGGAGGTCCAGAGACATTATTGACGTAAAGGGTGCAGGCAAGGGAGGAGTTTTCATCCTGTGCAGCCACTGCTGAGGTCAGAGCTGACTGTTTCTCATTAGGTAGCAACCACCTGTGGGTCACTACACAGGCTATGGAACCAGCCAAGCTTCCAGAAGAGAACCACAGTAACTCCCAAAACACCGTGTTCAGATGCCACTGCTCTTGCACGCTCACAGAACACCCAAAGTTGGCAGTCCCAAAACCTGAACACGTGGAAACAAACCTTACCAATAGCTGGCTTGTGCCCATGGGGTGTGAGGAGGGAGCGCAGCCACCTCTGAAGCTTCCAGAGACCTGGCTTTCCTCTCTGCTGTAGATCAGCTGGGTCTCTATTAAAGCCATGTCCTTACTCTGGAAAACATCCCTGTGTGTGCAGGGGAAAGCCATGAATAGGGGCAGCTGGACTCCCCTGTTCCACGACCCCAAATTCCTGGCATTTACAAACTTAGTTGTTCAAGTGCATGGGGCTTAAATTGACAGCAAGCTCAGGCCAGGCAGTGCCCAACCATGAGCATGCAGCAGCAAGAACCCTTGACGTTCAGAGCAGAGATTCATACACGTTCTCCTTAGCTGGAAATTGCCCTTCTGACAAATTTTCTGTGGCTCTTTTTTCAGTGCTGTATTGTCTTTTTCTGAGGCTGAAAGAGCCTTCGCTCATTATTCTAAGAATTCTTATAATGTATTGATCCAGAGCCACCAGGAATAAAGCCTCACTCGGATGGCCATCAGTTCCCCTGGCACAGCAGCAAAGGGAAGGTTTTGTCGTGTAACAAATTGGAGAATAAAGAGAATTTTTTGAGCTGGGAGGGGCTGGGGGCTGCTGCCTCCCTCAGAGCCTTAGTTTCCTTTCAAAATATTTAGTTTTAGAAGATGAGAGAAATTAGAAGTTAAATGTATGCAACAGAAGAGGACATTAAGTTAAACACAGGTATTATGCATTGATTTGCATAATGATTCTATTATATATGAAGATGTCTAATCAGCCCATCGTCTCCCAGTAAGGACGCAAGCCGCCTCTCCAAGCGCCTTACAGAAGGGGGGTGCTGCCCCTGGAGCTGGGGGGTTCTGGGCACCTGAAATTGTGCCTGTCCTCAAATGTCCCAAACGCCTTGGAGCTCTGCCAGTGCTGTTCTCCTGTGCAGTGTGAGGCTGCGGCCTGGTGCCCGTGTCGTTCTGGCTCCCCGTCACAGACTCACAGGCTCACAGAATCACAGGGTCTGGAAGGGCCCTCCAGAGCCCATGGGGTCCCACCCCCTGCCAAAGCAGGGTCCCTAGGACAGGGCACACAGGTCGGTGTCCAGACAGGGCTGGAATCTCTCCAGAGAAGGAGACTCCACACCCCCTGGGCAGCCTGTCCCAGGGCTCCCTCACCCTCACTGGGAAGAAGTTCTTCCCCACGTTGGGGGGGAACTCCCTGTGCTCCAACTTGAGCCCATCGCCCCTTGTCCTGTCCCCACAGACACTGAGCAGAGGCTGCCCATGTCCCCTGGGTCCCACCCTTCAGCTATTGATCCCCATTGATCAGATCCCCTCTCAGTCTCTTCTCTCCAGGCTGAACAGCCCCAGCTCACTCAGCCTTTCCTCACAGGGGAGATGCTCCAGGCCCTTCATCATCTCCGTAGCTCCTCTGGCCTCTCTCCAGGAGATCCCTGGCTTTTCTATCCCAGGGAGCCCAGGGGAAGGTGCTGCCCCTGTCCCACAGACCTGCCTGTGCCTCTGCACCCCCAACACCACTGCTACCAGCAAGTGCATTTCTGGTGAGGACAGGAGCCTTTCCTGACCTCCCCTGCCCCAGCAGGGCCAATACCTGGGGTTTTGGAGGAATGTGTGGGCAGATGGAGAATAACCTCAGAAGAAAACCTTAAGAACCTTTTCCATCCTGTATGGGCTGCTCACTTGCAACACAGATTTTTCAATTTCTGTTGAAAGTCTTGGACTTCATCTCCTTTCATTACTTTATTACTAGTGTCTCAGTGCCTGAGCATGCTGAGTATGGGACCTGACCAGACAAGTCCTTCCAGCTTCACACAGGCTTGCTGCAGTTCCCAGTGCTACCTTCTACCATCCACTCATCATTTTACAGGAAGGACTAGTGCTTATGGAGCAAGACCTTCCTTCTTCATGTTCTTTCTTTGGTCTGCTTTCAGGAAGACAGACACATACACCAAACAAAATGCCAGATTGGCCCAGACTTTTTGGAAATTGCCCCAAAGAGTGAGAGTGCATCCAGGTATCAGGCTCAAATCCACCCCCAGCTGAGATAGTCCCAGGGTGGCCCTGCTTTCCCAGTCAGACACAGCCTGAGCTGAAGGACCACCAGCACCGCAGGAGGCTGGAAGGGAGAGCCAGAGTTAGCTGATACAGCAGCAAATCCACGATGGTGTATTACAGCAGACCATCAGGAGCTGGATTGTTCCAGAATCAGTGTCTCTGGGGCTCCCTGGAGCTCGGCAGGCAGGGGAGATGAGCTGATTTGGGATCTGACACCCAATTTCCCTTTTCCATGCCAGGATTATAACTGTGGAGCCGTTTGGGCCCTTGGGATTGGCACTGGGAAACATCCTGCTGCTGCAAAACAAAGGTGAGTGAGGCTCTGCACAGCCTGACTGATGCACAGGAGAGCCTGAACCCAAACAAGCCCTTTCTGACCCCGAGGATGGTGGGCTCCGGGGCAGGCTGACCAGGAGGGTGCAGGGCTCCAGCTGGAGAGATGCTCAACACCCCCAGACAGGTCCCAGAGTGACATGTGGGGAGCAGAGCGGGACAGAGACCCCCCAGCCCGGGACCCCCGCAGTCTGTGACCCCGTGAGCAGGGACATTTGCTCTCACACAGCCAGGGGTCATTCTCAGACAGGCGTGGGCAGCGCTGTGAGTTTGGTATTCTGAAAGAACAGCCCCAAAACCACCAAGGGCCCAGCAAGGAGGAAACACTCCCATTTCAATTAACCCAAAAATAGGGCACTCCCACTCCCACCGACACTCTGCTTTCAGATCCTGTATCAGCCAGAGTTAGTCAGCTATTTCTGTCATCAGGATGCACCAGCAACACTGGAGGTGCAAAGCGGATGGGCAAGGATGGGTAATTTATACCAGCAACAAGAAAGGGGGGAAAAAGTGAGTGCTCCAGCCAGGGAGAAAACTGCAGCGTGCTGCTCTCACCACTGCCTCCCTCTCTCCCCTCACCGGGTGACAGAGGCCTCTGCATCTTCCCTAATAAATAGAAGATGGGGAAAGAGAAAGATGGAGCTGTCATTTCGGCTGCACTGCTGAACTGGGATTGCAGGGGGAGGAGAAGGCTCTGCATGGAGAGAGATAAAGTCAGAATGAGGAACAGCCTGGCATCTAGATGAGCCGTGTTCTTTGTTTAGCCCAGGAACAGGGGAAGGAGAAACTGAAGGCACGGTGGGTTTTTTTGTTAAGTTGATGGAAGAGGTGACAAAAATATTTGTGTGATGGTAAAAACAGGAACCCTGGCAAGCTGGGCTTGACTGACAGCAGATCTTGAGATCCCTGGAAATGATGAAATATGGGCACCTTGCTGCTTCCCGATGGGCTGCACGACACCGCTGCTGCCTGCCTGCAGTACTCCACTCCTGAGTGTCCATCTCTCCAGCACTTCGGGACCTCTCTGGAGCCCTGGGCTAGTGCTGCACTGTGCTGTGCCTGTAACACGGTGAAGTGCTGTTTCAGCTCCTCAGGCACTGGGGCAGCAGGTTTGGATAGCCCCATGGCTGCTCTGTGTCACTGGTACCCCGCAGCAGCTGCCTCGCATCGCTGCGTGCCTAGGCGTGGGCAAGCAGAGGCAGGGGATGGGGAGGGAAGGCTCAGCTCAGCTCAGCTCAGCTCAGCTCAGCTCAGCTCAGCAGCAGCACAGGGCTGGGCTCTGCAGAAGGGCTTTCACCCTGTGTCCCGAGGGAGCCCCGAGCCCCCTGGGTGCCCACAGAGCTCAGGTTTGGAGCCAAGCTGTCTGAGGGAAGCAGCCTGGTACTTGGAGCCAGACTTCTCCTCTGAAGGCAGCCTCACAGGAGAGGGTCGGATCCTGCCTGGCACAGTGTGAGCCCCATGAGAGCCACAGAGAAGGCACAGCCCTCAGCATCACCTTTGCAGCAAATCCTCTCATTCCAGCTACGAGATCTACTCCTGGTCCCCGTCCTGGGAGGTGACCGACCCCCAGCCTGCACCCTTCACCCATGGGCATCCTACAAATACTGGGGTGAGAAGGGGGGATGAGCCCCCCAGAGCTGGACAGCACCTCGTGGGTGCAGCCAGCCCCCCAGGGACTCATCCTGATTTGGTTCAGATTCCGACTCTTTAGACTCTGTTTTCTCCAAGTCAAACTGTCCCACAATTTGAATGCATAACTGAGGTGGGGAACCCAGAGGCATTCCCTGCAGACACACCACGCTCACCACCGCCTGGTTTCCCAGGCATTCTGCCTCATCTCAGTTTATTCCTCTTCAAGTTGGCTGAAACTTTCCCCGTGGGTCACAGGAAAACTCCACAATCCCCCCAAAACTACAGCCACTCACGTCACAGCTCACCTACAGCTCCCTTCCAGAGCCTCACACCGAGCACTAAACTACCAGGCATGAAAGACTTGTAGCTGGAATTGATTTTTTAAGTTATAAATTACACAAAACATGGGTTTTAATTGGATGTGCAAGAGAAGATTTGCAACAACAACTAAAATAAATAGTGTTTAAAAATAGGTTTCCTGTGCAGAGCGATCCCTTTGGAGCAAACAGGCTGGGTGCAGGAACAGGAACACATATATTCAATTCTCTATTTGTGTCGCTTTCTGAAGTGGGGAAAGGTGTCATGTTATTCTGGATCTGAGAAGACACTGGCACAGAGGGGTTCTGTGCCTCGCTCTGTGTCACAGGGGGTTAGAGGCAGCCCAGGAGGGAGCAGAGCCGCGTCTCTCCCACCTGCAAGGCTTGTCCCTGCCCCAGCCTTCGGCTCTGGCTCTGAAGTCACAGCCCTGCCTCGCTCAGTGGAAAGCTGGTACCAAATTAATGAAGCCTGCCTCTGGTTCCTGATGAGAACACAGGCCCCAGATCTCAGGCACCCCTTTGCAGAGGGTCACAGCAAAGGCTGAGAACAGGAATTTGGAGAGTAAAGGCAGCAGATCCACCGAGTGAATGGGGGAAGAAAGGATGTTATCCTTGCAACGCCAGAAAAAGGTCTGCGGATGTGAAAACACCCTGGAGAGGTGTGAATTCCTGCTGTGTGCTATGAAAACAGCTCTGAAGACATCTGCACCCCTGTTTTCCCAAAATAGGGGTTACAGGAGCCAGCTGGTGCTGGTGGGGGGCAGCAGGACCGTGCGGTACAGCCCTGGCCCCACGTCACACTGGGGCACCCAGAGCAGGGAAGGGCCCTGCAAAACAATACCTGCCAAGCAATAACAACATCTCTCTGCAATTAAATGATTAACTGTTGTTAATTAACCATTACAACTATCAATCTTAAAGATCTGTGAGGTTAAGTGCAGTCGATGTTTATTTGATTCCGCTGAGCAGGGCCAGGGGTCTCGGTGTGTGTGAGGAATCAGCTGAGGAAGAAGGGAGGCTCCTGGTTTGACATGATGCTGTGAAACACTGGCCATGGGATCATAGAATCCCAGCCTGGGCTGCGTTGGAAGGGACCCCAAGGATCACAGAGCTCCAACCCCCTGCCACAGGCAGGGCCACCAACCTCCAGGCCTGGAGCTACACAAGGTTGCCCAGGGCCCCATCCAACCTGGCCTTGAACATCCCCAGGGATGGGGCACCCACCCCCTCTCTGGGCAGCCCCTTCCAGCCCCTCACCACTCTCTCTGCAAAGAACTTCCCCCTCATATCTCATCTAACCCTTCCCTCCTTCAGCTTTAATCCATTGTCTACCCTTTTAAAAAGCTGGTTCCCCTCCTGTTTGCATGCTCCCTTCATACATGGGGAAGAGCCCTGCAAAGGCACGGGGACAGTGAGGAGAAGGATGGCTGCCACCAGGTGTGGGGTTTAGAAAGACAGAGAGGAAAAGATAGCAAATGAGAAAGAGAGAACACAAGGAGGCAAGCAAGAAAAGGAAATTAAAATAGAAAAGAAAGACAAAGAAGGGGGCCAGAAAATTAGTTGAGCTGTCAGGCTTCTGCCCACCATCTCCCAGTCCTGAGTCCTCACCACCACCCATCAGCCTGGGGAGTAGCTTTTGGCTTCCCACACTCCTCAGTTCTCTGCCCACTCACCCCTCACATCTCTTACACTTGCTGGGAAAAAGGTTTTGCCAACAAGGAAACCTTCTTTCTGGACTTCCTTGGCTTTAGCTAGTCCCCTTTAACTGAACGTGTCCTGACCATGTTATAGGTGACTTGTTCCTTTGAAGCCAAGCCCCCAGACCCCCTCTGTAGGTTGGGTGCTGCTGGACGCTGCTGCACCGTGCTGCATGCCCAGCTCACCACACGCCCTCCACCAGCTCCAGCCAGCTTTCACTGGGGCTCAGCTCGAGCAGACCACCCACACCTTCCCTTCTGCACAGCCCTGGTCACTGCCAGCCTGCCCCACAAGCCTGAGGGCTTCCCAGATAGCAGCAGCCACAGCCACTCCTGCCCACAGCCCCAAGAACATCAGCAGCAGGCTGTTTGAGATGTTTCCACTGCTTTTGGAATCGCTGGTGCAGGGGGCAGCGTCCGTGGGGATGCTGAACACCCCGGTGCTGGAGGGGCAGGAGCTGCAGCAGCAACGCTCACACCGCTGTCACCAGCCACTGCCCGCAAACTGGTGTCCTCACACGATGGTGACAGAGGAGATACATTGCTGGGCTGGTCCATCCTCATGATGCTTTGTCCACCAAATTGGCCCATGTCCAAACCAGGCACCTCTGGGGCACTGATTGGCAGCCCAGCACTGCTCTGGCTCACCTGGGGGGTGTCAGCGTGGCTCTCTCGTCACAGCAGCGTCTAGGAGTGCAAGTTCTCATCCAAAAATACTTCAGTGGAGCTGGATCAAGCTCAAAGTGTGCACATTTCTGTTCCTGTGAGTCGGGTAAACTCCATCTGTTCCTCAGTCCCCGCAGGGAAATGCCATCGCTGTGTTTGCATCGCTCAGCTTGCTCCCTGCTGCAGCCTGCACCCAGCTCCACCACTGCCACCAGGCAGGGTAGCTCACGCTCAGCTGCCTCACAGAGGCCTTGGTTCCTGTGCCATGACTGGCATCAAGTGCTTCTTTAATTAAAAAGAAAGCGTTATTCCACCATAGCCACCTCCTCTCCTGTACTCTGGAGAAGGGGATCTGCTCACGGCTCCTGCACGTGCTGCCTCCGTGAGTCCATGTGTGTGCTCCCTCCAGGACTTGTGCAGGAGATGAAATGTGCCCAGGAGGCTCATCCCTTCCATCCTGACTGCAGGCTGAGCTCTGGGACACATCCCAGGGCACATCCCGATGGAGGTGGTTCCATGCAGGACCCTGGGTGCCCAGCTGGTGCCCAAGCCCACCCCTGGTCGGATGCCTGTGCTCTCCCCACCCCTGACACACACCAATGGAGGCCTTGGGCTGCCTGAAAGGGCATCAGAAAGGTGTTGCAGCTTCCAACCACCTTGTAGGCACTGTGGCAGCACCCACCGATTCCCACACAGCCAGGGGTGAATTCCCCTCAGAAACCCAGAGCCAGGCTTCATCTGCTGCTCACCTTACAACAGCACTACCAAAGTGGGCTCATCAGTTAATCACCTCAAGCCTAATTATATCGACTGTGATGGAAGGTTATGAAGCTGACCAGAGCCAGGTGAAAAGTGGTTTGTGTCTTCTAAGGGCAGCTGGAAAGGCCAAAGTCCCTAAGGGAGGTGACAGAGGAGCTGAGATGAAGCTGAAGGCAGGTTGGCTGGGGCCCTGGGCAACCTTGTGTAGCTCCAGGCCTGGAGGTTGGTGGCCCTGCCTGTGGCAGGGGGGTTGGAGCTCTGTGACCCTTGGGTCACAACCCAGCCCAGTCTGGGATTCTATGACTCTGTAGGTGCCCTGTGGCCTCTGCAGCTATTCCATAGATGTTAGCAAAGAGATTCCAGGTGATGGCTTCAGCATCGTTGGCTTCAGAGCTCATGGTGGCCAATACTTTCTGACATTTATCTCTGTGAGTTTTCTAACAGATGCACACAAGGGGAGAGGCTGAGGGCAGCCCAAAAGCTGAAGAAATGAGAGACAGCATCACTGTTCTTATAATTTTTAAACACTTCTCAAAAATGAACCAGCTATCAGGGAACTGCTGATCTCTGATTCTCATTTCCAGTGACAGAATGTTAATGTCAGTTTGCTGCTGAGGCAATTTTGACCATTTCAAAAGCTCCCATTCAAACACTGCTCTCTAAACTGTCACACAGGGACGGGGTAGCAGCAGTGACTCTTCCTCACAGGTAAAGGAAACGAGTGATCTGTAGGTATCCTCAGCTCTCTGCAGTCTCTTCTTCACTGGCCTGAGGGACCACATGCCACTTTCCCAACAGGCTCCACAGACAGAAAACATGAAGGTTGCTGCCCACAGCTTGGGGATATTCAAACTGAGCTATGGAGAGAAGGAAGCAAGTTATCTCAGAGGTCACTGGGGCCACCAGAAGCAGATTCCTTTACGTCCATGGTTACATCATGCTTACACCATCCCACCCAACAGCATTGCCACACACTGCAGGGTTTGTATGCTGCCGTGTAAGAGGACAGAACCTCAAGGTCAGTTGGTGCTAGGAATGGTGATAGCACGTGGGGTTCACTGAGCAGACCTCCTCTGTCACGTGGAGGGTGCTGCACGATGCTCAAACCAGCCTATTGCTCTCTTCATCCATTCCAGGTTACTAAAGCATGCTGGAACAGTGGGTGTGCAGCGGAATGCTTGCTGTAGAGACACATCAGTGTGCTTTGGCTCTAATGATATGATGAAATATAAGGAGTTTTTCTTCTCAAGCTACCAGAAGCTTCACCATGAGATGCCAGGCTGCCTTCCCAGGGGACGGGAGCACCTTGGTGCACAGTCACACAGGAAACCAGGCGTCGGCAGTCTCCTTCCATTGGGCTTTTTGGGACACACAGTCAACTGGATTCCAAACCCAAGTGCCTGCTCATTCGAATCACTGACCAGGGCCACCCAGAAAGCATCCCATTCATCACCACATCCCATCCATGCCCAGGGAAAAGGAGGTTGGGTCTCCCCTGGTACCCTGGGGAATGCACAGCAACCAGACACAGCAGCTGGGAGTTAGCCCAGGGCAGGCAGGCATGGCAAGCCTCCAAGGCCTGGAGAACAGGGAGAGGGAAATGGTATTGGTGGGACTGCACTAAGGTGTGTGAGAGCCCGAGGCTAAAACCACCACCAACCACCCCGCGAGCAACCATCGGCATGGGCTGTTGCTGGCAGAGATGGATGACAGCGTTAACCATGATGAATTGACGTGGTAATTATGAACACACCAAGTTTTATGAGGAGACAACAAATGTGCCACTATTTATTCACATCATCCCTCACATCATCCCAGCTTCAGGAGTGAGTCATTACTGCAGCTCTGCCTTGGGGTGATGCTTGGCCCAATGCAACCCTCTTGCACCTGAAGACCATCTACAGTTCCATGCTGGAATCACAGCTGAAGAGCCAAACGCTACTGAAAGGTACTTCAATCCTTCCCCTTGTTTGGTCAAAGCCATTCTGCAGGAAAGCAACACAACAAACCTCAAGTTTGTGGAACCTTTGCCTGGCATTCTGCAAGACCCACGTGTGCTGAGGCTGTGAAGCTGAGCACAACCACAGACCTGGATAGATTTGCTTTTGACTTACTAAATATACACAACCAAATAAGAAACTGCAACGTTTGCTGGTAGGGGAGCTGGGGACAGAGCTCACATGCAAATAAACCCTGGGTACTGTGGGTCAGTGCTCATGCAGGTGCCCTAGAATGAGGAAAGCACAACGAGATGAGCACCACACAGACCAGCGATGGCCAGGCCTTCCTCCCACAGCCCTGTTCCAGTGGGGCTCTGCCAGGAGCCCTGGGGCACGACCTCATGTCGTGATAGCAGGACCCAGCCCTGCCTCCCTCCCTGGGCAGCACGTGCCCAAACACCACCTCCAGCCTGCGCGGCGCTGCCCGGCTGCGGACACGAGCGGCAGGGGAGGGGTCCCTGGGCTGAGGCCAATAATGAGCAATCCAGGTGATTAACAGGGAGGCTCCACCAGCACCACTCCAGAATTGTGACAGGGAGTGATTGTGGAGGGGGATGCACACAGGACCCCAGAAGCAAGTGAGCAAACAGAAGTCCCTGGACAGTTACTTGCAGGAACAATCAGAACAGGCACCCTCCCCCCTCAGGGTAACCCTTGCTGCCTGTTGCCTTGCCATCGCGTTCCCACTTCACGCAGGACTGTCTGACAGGGAGCACCTTGGGAGCAACATTTCTATGGTCTTTTGCCTTCACGTTGCTCACTCAGACCCACCCTCTGCTCCCCAGCTAGAGGAACGAGCATCCCTTTCGACACAGCAGAAATTATCCCCTGCTGCCTTCCTAGACTCTAGGGCACCCCTCTAAAACCAGGACAAGGACAACACAGCCCAAGACCACTACTTACTCCCAGTAATCTACAAATAAGTACATGCTCTGTCCCCATCCAGGAGAGATGACAGCAGTTAAGGGTAAGTACTTGAGGGTGTTTGTATGGATGCTGGCACACTGTACAGCCAAACAGTGCTCTGGGTGTTTCTTTAAACACTGCTCATCCTGGAGAAGTCACCACTGCTCTATGAGACAGGCAAAGCCACCCACTCAACCAGGTACATCACCTTTAGTAAGATTTCCCAAGGTTCCTCCCTGAATTAGTTGGCAAGTGACCTCAGTGACTGCCCCAAACACAAACCACGGGCGGGGGGTGACAGGCGAGGGGCACACGAAGCAACAGGCTCTGTGGTAACAGTGGTCTCCACGCTGCCTGTGAGGGAAAACAGACCAGCACGTCCCCCAGCACGACAGCACAGGGGCTGCTTCTGCTTCGCTGGTTCCCTTAGTGCTTGGGACTCTCCCTGGGCTCCAGCTCCCTTATCACTTCAGAGCACAGAGCACATTAGGGAACGGAGGGGACTCTGTAATGATGAGCTCACCTTGTCCTTCAGCCAGCATTAACCTTCGTCATTTATCAACCATTTTAAGGCTTAATTCAAGCTCCTGGAGATTGTTTCAGGTGGCTGGTGTGTACCTGTTCACAGCCACAGCTCAGCCACCATCGCTCAGCAGCGGGGACAAGCAGGTACCTGTGAGCCAGGCTGTCCCCAGATCCTCTGGCCACGTGCACAGAGCTGGAGCGACCTGGTTCCTAAGAGCCACGTTCCCAGGGAAGGTCCTGCAGGAGGTTCCCAGGAAGGTTCTGTGTGTGGGCAGGCAGGGCAGAGTAGTGTGGGAGTCTCTGAGCAGTTTCTGGGGGTTTCCCCCAGCGGGGTGCCAGCGAGGCTCGGATCCAGCCTGGATTCCCAGAGTTAGGACAGAGGTGTGGGTTCTTCTGCTGATCACCAGGACTGATGCATTTCTGCAGGATAAAGCAGCTCCTGGAAAGCACTATTGTTTGTCTTCCCATTTATCAGAAGAGAACAGTTTAATGCTTTGGTAGAAGGCACAAGTGAGGCTCTCTTCAGCGATGAAGGAAAATAAGCTTAGTGCTAAGGCAAATAGAAAATATTGATCTATCTTCAGGTACTGCAGCTGAAGATCTTTTGTAAAATGTATCTTCTCCCCCCACTGATCAGCATCCTTTGTCTTTTACCCAGTAATCTCTGTGGTGGAAAGTTTAACCTTGAGCACAGCAAAGGGGGGAAAAAAGGGGGGAAAAAAGAGAGGAACCCACCCCCCCCGACATGCACATCATCAGCCCCGGCACTACCAAGGCTTCAGGTGCTGCAAAGGCACCTCTGGGGTGAGGATCCTCTACCCCACTGTCAGCAGGACCCTGACCCACCGCACCGGAGGGCTCTGGGCAGCACAGGCTCCCCGGGGCGGTGGGAGCCGCTGGGTCCCCTCGCACAGGGCGGTGGGAGCTGCTGGGTCCCCTCGCACAGGGTGGTGGGAGCTGCTGGGTCCCCTCGCACAGGGTGGTGGGAGCCGCTGGGTCCCCTCGCACAGGGTGGTGGGAGCTGCTGGGTCCCCTTGCACAGGGTGGTGGGAGCTGCTGGGTCCCCTTGCACAGGGTGGTGGGAGCTGCTGGGTCCCCTCACACAGGGTGGTGGGTTTCTGCCAGGCTTCAGCCAAGAGATCAGAGTTTTTTGCTCCTGGTCACTCAGAGCCTCAAATCACGTGAATCCTCCCAGTATCACCAGCAGAGAGATTCCACACCATGCTGGCTGGGAGGTCCCACACCAAGATGCTTTGTCTGCTCTGGAGCACTTGCTGCAGGTTCAGGAAGTGCCCCAGTAGAAACACAAACAGGCAGCAGGGCTTCTTTCCTTTCCTCATCGCTTGCCCTCACTGACATGGGTCAGAAAACCCAACACCCTCAGGCACCTCCTGTTCCTGAGTCGCTGCCTCTTCAGTGCTTTCATTTACTTGGGGAAACTGGGTTTTGAGACTCACTTCTTGGCAAGACCTGAGAGTCGCTATAGGAATAAGGAGGAAAAATGACCCATTAGGTAAAACCAGCAGCTTCATAAATCTGAATCTCTGGGCTCCAGCCTCCTGCTAGTCGAAGTCCCCATCAGAGCTCTTTCCCTGTCCTTTGTCACCATTCAGCCAGCAGTATTGGCCCATCAGGTTCTACACAAACTGCTGGGGGCTTGACATGGGGCCAGAGAGCAGAATGTTCCTCAGTGCTTGCACCTTATTCCTTGTCCCCTGTTTGCTGGCTCACAGGACAGCAATGGCACCTGAGCCCTACCCAAGGGCAGCCCACATGGCCCTGGTGCTGCCCTGTCCGTCCATCCATCCACCCACCCACTCATCCTCCCCAGCCCCCTGCCCAGGGGCTGGCACAAGCACTGCAGAGCAGCCCCTTCCGTTTTGCCCCCTCCCATCTCCCCTCCATCCCTGGGACAGATCCCCTCCCTGAGGCTGCCCGCAGTTTCCTGCCCCGGGAGGGGCCAGCCTGCCCCTGGGCATGCATGCTGAGCTATGAACATCAGCACAAACCCTTGCCAGTACAGACAAGGGCTGAGAAAGAGGCACTGCTGGTGTCTGCACATCGGTACACAGGTGACAGCAGCTCCTTACAGCCTTCCTATGAGTGTACAGCCTTCCTATGGGTGTGGGGGGACACACCACCAGGTCCCACCCCCCAGCGATGTGGCTCAGCAGTGAGGAAGCAGAGTGCTGGCACAGGACAGTGTGGAGATCGGAGAGGTGGGATCCAGGCTGGGATGGAGCCTGGGAAGCACTGCCCACCTCAGCGGGACAATGCCCTAGGCTCACCCAGCATCAACCCCAGACTACAACTGGGGGAGCATGACAGGATTTGGGGAGATGGGCTCTGCTGGCAGCAGCTCAGGATGAGCAGCGCTGTGCAGTCTGGACACAGCAGCAGCCATGCAGAGCCACAGACAGTCACTGAAATCAACCCAGAGGGGCACAGACACAGCCCAGGCAAATTCAGCTCTCACCTAAGCAACTTCCCCCCCAGTGCCAGGAAGCAGGCAATCAGCTCCAATTTAAAGCTTCCTGTTTATCACAGCACTCCTGTTTTGGGGTGGGATTTCTCAGGCCAGCTTGTTTGTGCCTCCTCTGCTTTTATTGAGAGCAGGCCTGTGCCATAATGTTATTTTTCATACTCTGGTACTGCTGGCAGCACATCCATCATTCCTCATAATTGCATCTAACAAATATTGATCTTGTCTCCAAAAGAGTAAACAGAAATATTAAAGTGCTTTTGCAGAAGGCAAAACCACCCATGGAAAGCCTGCCTAAGCAGACTGAGGAGGATGAGGCCCACATCTTGTGCCAGAGCATACAGCTGTGAAAAAGCAGCACTGATTTACAGGGGCTTAAAAAGGGAGTGAAGCAGCGTGGGGTGCTGAGCCCCACACCAAGGACCTGCCAGCAGTACATGGAGAAGCTTCAAGCCATTCAGCCTCCAACACAAGTGCCTTGAGACAGCTCCCTGAATGGGAGGAAATGATCATGAGCAAAACCTCTGAGGAGCAGCTGAGGGAGCTGGGGGTGTTGAGCCTGGAGAAGAGGAGGCTGAGGGGAGACCTTCTCCCCACCTCCCCTGCCCTGCCAGGAGGGTGCAGAGAGGTGGGCGAGGGTCTCTTCAGCCAGGGGACAGGAGATGGGACAAGGGGCAATGGGCTCAAGCTGCCCCAGGGCAGGGTCAGCTCAGCTGGGAGGGCAAAGTTCTTCCCTGGCAGAGCTGTGGGGCTGTGGCACAGGCTGCCCAGGGAGGGGGCTGAGTCCCCAGCCCTGGGGGTGTTTAACAGAGGGGAGATGAGGTGCTCAGGGCTCTGGGTCAGCACAGGACAGGGACGGTTGGACTCCAGGAGCTTAAAGGGCTTTCCCAACCTGGTGAGCCTGTGAAATAAGGGAATTTTAGCCTCAGAAAACTCTCAGTGTGATGAAACACAGTGCTGGGCTGCATTTGATGTAAAGCCCCTGTGGCACCCAGGCTGCCACCTCAACACCACGCTGCTGCCTGCCCCAGCAGCTCCGGGAAAGGCTGTCTGGTCCCAGTGAGGATGCAGCACAGCCATGAGAACTTCCCCTTTGCCTCTTCCTCTCCCAGACACGCAGCACCATCGCCTCTCCAGCACTGCCAGCCAGCCATCAAGCCTTAAAAACACTCTTAAATGAATAAAAGCCAGAAAGCTTTTCATTGCACAGGACCGAAACCATGGGAGGCTCCTGGCAGAACAGCTGAGCCCACAGACAGAAAGGAAACGATCAAACCCCAAATCAGTCTGTAAATAAGGGAAGTGAAAAGTAACTATTTGGAAAAGGGCAGATTACTGCATGGAGAAGAGCAGCCAGCCTGGCAGGTTTCCCTGCATCAGCCAACCTCAGGAAGTGCAAGGTATCAAGTGTCTACAGCACTTCAACCAACAAAATCAACACAGGAGGCTAATTCTGTGAGAACTGACCTGAGGGAAGACGTAACAGAGCCCTGGAGAGGAAAACACTCATCACCTGCAGGCTTCTGTGACTTGGGGAAAAATGAAAAGATGTGGAAAACACACCAAAACGGAGACCCTGGCGATGCCTCTGGCTTCCAGGGCTCCAACTGGGCCCTAGGAAATAGCAGTGCTGGGAGAACTGGGGGTTGTCAGGCCCTTCCTGCGGAGGCAGAGGCTGAGCGGGGCCAGCCCTCAGCTTCGGCCCTCCCCTTGGCATTCCTTGTGTGAGAGCCTGAGGGGCAGGAGGACAGTGCAGTGCAAGACTAACCCACCCCGGCCACACAAAGGAGAGGTCACCAGGCCGCTGTGCTCCGTCCCAGGGAGAGCCAGCCAGGGAAGGGTGTGGATGGGCACGTCGGCCCTCGGATGTGGCCTGTGCCCAGCTGGAGCCAGGCAGTGGACAGAGCCCCAGGCAGCACCCTTGGTGCGTGCAGGGCTGCCTGCGATTGCTGCAGGGACAGGCCTGGTGCCCGGTACCCAGAGGCAGGCTGTCCAGTAAAACCAGTGCTGCTGCCACGGAGGAGAGCGAGCCAGGCTTGTCCCGCAGCGCACACCCCGCCGTGCAGGAGCACGCTGTGGGGCACGCTCTGCACCAAGGCTGGGGGAGGCATCACCTGGGGTGCTGGCTGGATGCAGGAGCAGGACTGTGCTGCAGCCTCCAGGAAGGACAAGCACTGATATTCCCCACCTCACCAATGGGCAGAGTAACTTCTTCTGAAAATCACTTCCAGAAACACTTGGTATCTTTACCAGGAACAGCTAAAGGAAGGAAGCATCCCCTCATGCTTTATGGGTCAGGAGCTGAACAGGAGCCAGGGCCCGTGTCTGCCACAGCCATACTGGGGCTCCCAGCTCCAGCCAGCAGACACAGGTTACTCCTGGATGTCTATCCCTCCCTCTCCTCTGCTTTCCCGAGGCCTGAACTAGCTGCAGAGCAAAAGATGTTCTAATGAGCTGATGTTTTCCTTTCTTACAGATTTTTTTCCACATTTTTTTCTGGAGGGAGCTTAAGTTCCCTGGGAAACGCTGCCTTCCCCAGCTGCCCCTTGGGCAACACACACAGGTATGCATTGCTGCTGGAGACACTCCACTGGAGAAAACTGCAGGAGGAAAAAGCTCTCCCTGCAATGGAGCAGGTGGTGTAATGGCCTGCAATAAACAACAGTTCAACAGGAGGAATCTTCCCAGAGAAGCCTGACTGGCTCTGCTGCCAGCGTTACATTTGAGCTGCAGTACAGCAGTGGGCACCGTGTGTCCGTGTCCCCATGGCTAACACGGCTTGCCTTGTCATGGATGGAAAATACCCCCATGTGGGAAACAAGGGGAAGGAGAAAGCAAGGAAGCAAGGTCAGAGGCAATGCCAGCTCGTGGTTTCTCCAGAGGCAGCAAGTCCTCTGCATGTCCACAGGTCAGACCCTTCCCTTTCACAGGAGGGAGCACCCAGCTTACTCCATCCTGCCTGGCAGAAGAACAGCAAACTGAGGCAGTGTAAGAGTAACACAGGGCTGCCCACCAGGTACCTATGCAGGCACACGTGGAAGTGAGATGTTCTCCAGCAATGGGCTCCAGGAGAAGAAACCAGTGCCTACCCTCTGCTCCCCACCTAGCCTGTCCTCAGGCAGCTCATCTGAGCATCCCCCCTCGCCTGTCCTGCCCCGGGACCCCCGGGCTGTTCACACCAACTTATCTCCCAGCAGGAAGGGATTAGGAAAACCCTGTGCACCACAGCACAACGCTGCAGGAGAGCCCAAGCTGCCTGGCACTTCTTGTTACGATCATTCCTCATGGGTGCAGTGATGCTGCTGGTCCCTGTCTGCACCAGACCCGGGCACCCTGCTCCCCCACCGCCACCTGGATGCACCAGGAGAGCCACAAACACCCACTTCATCACAAGCAGTTAAATAAACCCTCCCTCTCTTGCTGACAGCCAAAGAGCTCTGGTGTCTCAGCACTGCCTAGGCTGCACGAGGCGCAGCAGACACCCACCAGCAGCGAGCAGACCTGCACAGCTCTGGGACTGCTCCAGGAATCCAACCACAGCCAGCGAGGTTCCTTTTTCCCCAAACCCTAAACCAGCTGCACCAGCTAATGCACCAGCAGGATGAGAGGAAACACAGAGTTCCAGAGTTCCAGACTCCCTGAAATTATTCCTGGCAAAATATTAAAATAAAAGGCTCTCACAATTTTAGGTTGTTGGTTTTTTTTTTAACCAAAAAAGGCTTTTTCCAGTGAAAGCTGCATTCCAATAGATGCAATTGGGAAGAGGGATGGGGGAGCCTATGGATTTTCCAGGTTTAATTAAAAACTTACATAACTATTTCTCCCCCCATGGAATTTAAAGGCTATTGGAAGCAGGAAGGGGGGCTTTCCAGAGCAGAGCTGTTCCCAGCCCTTCTGACAGCAGAGTGCAGACAAGCCCTCTCCAAAGGGCCAGCAGGACCCCCCAAAGCACTGGGGTGAAGGCTTGGTGCTGCGGCAGCACAGGCAGCTGCAGAGTGAGGGGAGGGAATAAAAGATGAGCTCTTCTCCCCTCCTCTGAGCCCAGGAGGTGGAAGCCCATGTGTGGGCACACATGGTGAGGAGGAGGAGGGACACAGGGAGCCGAGCACAGGCGGCAGGACACCCCCACCAGCACAGGTCACTGCCAGGCCTCGGGCAGCAGGACACCCCCACCAGCACAGGTCACTGCCAGGCCTTGGGCAGCAGGACACCCCCACCAGCACAGGTCACTGCCAGGCCTCGGCAGGGACTTGGCTCCCCTCTCCAGCACAAGGCAGAGGCGTGTTGCCATGTGATGAGGCAGGAGTTAAAACCAGATGACTGGAGGTACAGATGCCAGAGAGAGACACTGGGACCAACCAAATGACTCGTGGTGCTTTCAGTCCTGCCTTCATCTCCTGTCTGCGTTGGGAAGGCTCACGCTTCCCAGTGCCACTTCTCAAGGCAGCATTCAGCGTGCCAGGGCAGCCTTGGGAAAGCACCTTCACAACCTGCTGCATATCATTCCTCCAAAATACCACAAATTCCAGTTCAGAGACTAGAAACTTCCCAAACTCTCAGTGCCAACAGCCAGGAGCACTACAAGGGGTTTCCCCTGCCATATGCTCCAGCACAACTGGGGAAACTGAGGCACTGTCACCTGGAAGCTGCTGCTGGGGGCTGCCAGCTCTAACTGGTCTGTGCTGGGGAACAGACGATTACTCAGTGGTGACCAGCTGCCCTCGTTCAGCACATCCAGTGCAGGAAGGAAGCATGGGAAGTGTGGAGAGGTAGAAAGCGCATGAATGGTAGATGTCCTAGGGAATTGTTCAGTTTTTATTTAAGCTGCCTGTGCTCCCTGTCACACCCCCTGGTCCTGCAGCTTTCATCCATCACTCGTTTTCCTGAATGAGCAGAGGAATCACGCACCCACCCTCGGGGAGCATCAAAAGGAGTCCGTCACCTTTACCTCGTGAGGAGGCGTTTCCAAACCAAACGCTGTCCCTTCTCAGCATCCCCCGGGACTGGGAGGGTGCGCACGCTAAGAAGGGGTCCGAGACCTTTCCCCGTGTCCCACACCTCCCTCCCTTTGCAGAAAGCAGGGGGCCAGGGCCCGGAGAGGCGGATCCCCGGGGAGCCCCCCCGACACGGCTGCAGCCAGGACAAACCCCCCCCCCGCCTCCCCGTGCCTATTGTCAGTGATGTGCAGGAGCTGCTGCCGGGGGACCCCGCGCTTGCCAGCTGCGGGGCGGGGGGCGGGGGGCCGGCTCTGGGAAGGAACACCAGTAAGGTGTTCTGGGAAGGAACACCAGTGCCACCAAGCGGCACGCTGCGGCCGAGGCCGGGATGGGCTGACAGCTGCCGTGGAAAGGCACGGGACAGCAAATACAGCCGCTTCAGAAAGGCCATGTCCCTTCCCCGGGCTTCTCGAAGGATCTATATTTGTCACTTATATTTCTAAGCACCACAGGGCCGGAAAGAGCCATAAAAATTAAACCCTGTTTAAAAAAACCCCCAAACTTTAAAAAGTTAAACAGTGTTTCATTTTGAAGATAAAGTTCCCTATTTTTAAGTTTCTTTCCCGTTCCCAGCACCGCTCCTTTGCACAGCCAGGCCCTGCACATCAGCAGCTCCCAAACTGCAGACGGCTGCGGGCTGGTCCTGCCTGCCAGGGCGGCTGGGGGGCCCCGGGCCTGCACAGGGCTGGAAGGCACCGGGCAGGGCTTAGACCCAGCACCAGGCTCACAGTGGAATGCAGAAGTAGAATCATAGAATCCCAGACTGGGCTGGGTTGGAAGGGACCCCAAGGGTCACAGAGCTCCAACCCCCTGCCACAGGCAGGGACACCAACCTCCAGGCCTGGAGCTACACAAGGTTGCCCAGGGCCCCATCCAACCTGGCCTTGAACACCCCCAGGGATGGGGCACCCACCCCCTCTCTGGGCAGCCTGTTCCAGCCCCTCACCACTCTCTCTGTAAAAAACTTCCCCCTAATATCTAATCTAACCCTTCCCTCCTTTAGCTTTAATCCATCCCCCTTGTCCTGCCATTATCTACCCTTTTAAAAAGTTGAATCCCCTCCTGCTTATCAGCTCCCTTCAGGGACTGGCAGGCTGCAATGAGGTCCCCCCACAGCCTTCTCTTCCCCAGGCTGACCCAGCCCAGCTCCCTCAGCCTCTCTTTGTAGGGCAGGTGCTCCAGCCCTCTGATCATCCTTGTGGCTCCTCTGACCCCTCTCCAACAGTTCCACATCTTTCTTGTATTGGGGGCCCCAGCTCTGGACACAGGACTCCAGCTGGGGCCTCCCCAGGGCAGAGCAGAGAGGGACAATCCCCTCCCTGTCCCTGCTGCCACCCCTCTGCTGATGGAGCCCAGGATCCCATTGGCCTTGCGAGCTGCCAGAGCCACTGCTGGCTCATGGGAAGTCTCTCATCCACCACAATCCCCAAGTCCTTCTCACAGGGCTGCTCTCCAGAAGCTCTTCTCCCAGTCTGTATCTGTGTCTGGGATTCTTCCGGCCCAAGTGCAGCCCCTGACCCTTGGCAGTGTTGAACCTCATTAGGTTCCCCCGGGCCCATCTTTCCAGCCTGTCAACATCCCTCTGGATGGCTTCCTTTCCTTCCAGGGTGTCACCCACACCACTCAGCTTGGTGTCATCTGCAAACTTGCTGAGGGTGCACTCAATTCCATCATCGATGTCACGAGTAGCTCGAGTTAATACAGTGAAACTCAAACCCCATGTGCTTCTCTCTGGGCCTTTTAGCAACAAACGCATTGAAAACGATCTGTTCTGTGTGAGCTCCTGGAACACTGGGGTCTGCTAGTGCCAGGCAGCGTTCTCCCTGGGGAAGAGCCCCAGGCCTCGCCCCAAGGACAGCAGCCTCACCAGCGGCTGCCTGGCCGCAGAAAGAAAGCCCAAAGAACATTTTAACCACAAATTCTGGGGATCTCAGCCCTTCCATGCCCCACTGCCAGCAGCAGGGACAACCCTGCTGAGGAGAGCAAGCCCACCAAGGAAAACCAAAGGCTGATCTGAGCGTTGGTCAGTGCGGAAAGGCACCTCCCCTGGGGACGCACAGGCAGGGACACCCAGCGCCTGCCCGGCTGGCACAGAAGTGAAGCAGCACCTCACACTGCAAGGTTACCTTCTCTCCCACCATTTCATACCCAACAGCCACAGGCTGCACCACCCTTCAGCCTCCCAACCCTGGAGATCCCATCTCCTCCTCCCCAGAAGCCACGGGGGGCCTGTGGCAGGGGGCTCCCCTTGCACAGAGCAGGGCGCAGGGGGACAGGCCATGCTCACACCAGCACGGGCACTGCAGAGCTAGTGAGGATGCTTTGGGGGTTCAGATTGGATATTGGCAGAAAACTGTTGTACTGGAAGAGTTGTGGGGCTGTGGCACAGGCTGCCCAGGGAGGGGGCTGAGTCCCCAGCCCTGGGGGTGTTTAACAGAGGGGAGATGAGGTGCTCAGGGCTCTGGGTCAGCACAGGACAGGGATGGTTGGACTCCATGAGCTTAAAGGGCTTTTCCAACCTGGTGACTCTGGGATTCTGTGGGCAGCACACGTGTTCGGTGCCTCTCTGCTACTTTCATGTTTACTCCTCCTGACCTCTGCTCCCAGTGCTCTGTGCTTTGCTTTGCAGATCCTGGGTTCCTTCATGCCCACCAGAGCCAGGTTCTCCCTCGATTTCCAGCACTCTGCAGAGCTGACAGGTTCCCTTGTCCATGCTTAATCCTGTGATGAGACAGGATCAAATATTCCTGTGCAGAAATCAAAGCTTATTGCAAGCCCAAGGACTTTGTGCCAGAATAGAGACCAGAATAGAGACCACTCGGGTGGGGACACCCATCACCCGCCTGGCTTCTGGGGAAGGGACAGAGAAAAGGAGCAGTTTCCACATGCACAGTCCCCAGACATGACTGCTGCTGTTCCCAGGCTGGGGGTCATCAGGGAAACCCCATCCCACCCCCTGCTCCCTGCCCACCAACCGCAGGAATCACTTCAGAAGTAAACTTTAGTCCTTGAAAGCCCTCCACTTCCCAAGGACAAGGTGACAGTCAGTGTCACCTGCCAGCAGAGGCTGCTCTGAACACTGACTTCAGGACACGAACTGCTATGGCTTTAGCACTCAAATGACATCTTGCTGTATCGCAGAATCCCAGCACCCCTGACTGGTGGGGCTGGAGGGGCCACTGGAGATCAGCCAGTCCCACCCCACCAAAGCAGGGTCACCTCAAGCAGGTCGCACAGGATGCTGCCCAGGACCCTGGGTTGGGATCTCCCAAGAGAAGGAGACCCCCCAACCTCCCTGGGCAGCCTGGCCCAAGACTTGGGGAGCTGCAGAGGGAAGAAGTTTTTGCTCCCATTGGGATGGACCTTCCTGTGCTCCAGTTTGTGCCCGTTGCCCCTTGTCCCGTTGCTGGGCACCCTGAGAAGAGTCTGGCCCCATCCCTCACACCCCCTTTAGATACAGGTCAGTGTTGATGGGATCCCCTCACACTCTCCTCCAGGCTGAACAGCCCCGGCCCTCCCTGCCTTCCCCAGGCCCCATCCGGGGGCTGGGTGCCTGGGGTGACCGAGGTGACCCTGGGCCCCTCAAGCCCAGCAGCAGAGGACACCCCACCCTACCCCCTGAGGACAGCCCTGGAGCAGGCCAGGCTCCAGCTGAGGTGCAAAGCAGTTACTGCATTCACCTGATTGAAGTGAAGCTTACTAAGGGTGTATCACACCCTCCCACAGCTCGAGGGCTGCACAGCCAGGGGTGAGCTACGGCAGAGAGAGCCATCTCTGCTGCAGTGGTAGCTCCAGCACGGCAGAGAGCACCACTGCACCCAGGAAACACCCCTGGGAGCATGGGGGGAGCAAGGCCCCTTCCCAGCAATACAACAGAATGGGAACTGCTTGGCTTTAACAGGCTCCTCACCATCAGAAGGACACTGAGGTCCTGGAGCGAGTCCAGAGATGGGCAACCAGGCTGGGGAAGGGGCTGGAGGGCAAATCCTCTGAGGAGCAGCTGAGGGAGCTGGGGGTGTTCAGCCTGGAGAAGAGGAGGCTGAGGGGAGACCTTCTCCCCACCTCCCCTGCCCTGCCAGGAGGGTGCAGAGAGGTGGGCGAGGGTCTCTTCAGCCAGGGGACAGGAGATGGGACAAGGGGCAATGGGCTCAAGCTGCCCCAGGGCAGGGTCAGCTCAGCTGGGAGGGCAAAGTTCTTCCCTGGCAGAGCTGTGGGGCTGTGGCACAGGCTGCCCAGGGAGGGGGCTGAGTCCCCAGCCCTGGATGTGTTCAGAAAAAGGGTAGATGAGGCACTGAGGGATATGGTTTAGTTTAGGATGAGAACCAACCTGGTGGCTCTGTGAATGCCTGTGCTCTATGAGCACCAAAGTGTAAACACACCCATGTGCATGGCTCCAGTTTGGAAGCCTGACAGAACACCCAGTTCCCACGTAGAGATGACTTGTGCTGCACCTACAACGTGCACACCCACACAGCCAGGGCACCCCGACCCCGCCGGTGATTCCCGGTGGGAAGGGGGGGTGTGCACACGCTGTAAGGCTGGGTGAGAACACAGGTACTTCAGACACCCCGACCCAATATCTAACAAGTACCTGTGCTCCCTCTCTCCAGCCTGGTGTTGGCCCTGGCTCCCTCCCCAGCACAAGCCCCATGTAAGCTCTGCTGAAGGTATGGCCAAGCTGCCCTGGGTCAGAATCATAGAATCACAGACTCACAGGGGTGGGAAAGGCCTCCAGAGCCCATGGGGTCCCACCCCCTGCCAAAGCAGGGTCCCTAGGACAGGGCACACAGGTCGGTGTCCAGACGGGGCTGGAATCTCTCCAGAGAAGGAGACTCCACACCCCCTGGGCAGCCTGTCCCAGGGCTCCCTCACCCTCACTGGGGAGAAGTTCTTCCCCAGACTGGGGGGGAACTCCCTGTGCTCCAACTTGAGCCCATTGCCCCTTGTCCTGTCCCCACAAACACTGAAAAGGAGCTGCCCATTTCCCCCTGCATCCCATCCTTAAGATATTTATAAACATTAATAAGGTCCCCCCTTAGTCTTTTCTCAAGGCTGAACAGCACCTAGAGCCCTATCTCTGGCTGGCCAGCTTTAGCACCAAGTCGGCCAGTAACACCAGTGGCACAGCAGGTTCTATGATGGTGACAGCTCTCCAGTTTCACTCAGATGCTCTGGGTACGTGTTCTGCAGACGAAGATTTACGGTCATCTTCTGTGCAGCCAAGAACCTGTGATGAGCTGCTGGTCTCAGCTCAGCTGTTTCCCACTGCTGTCCCTCTTCTGACACCTGGCATTCGGGTGCCTGCAGCACAGCAGCATCACACGTCACCCCAGGAACACACCCGGGCTGTCTCGCAGGGGTTAGGGCCCCGTGCCTGTTGCAAGCCTTGCAAGTCTATTCCTGCCAGGTTTTACAGGTCAAGCTGTACCTGCCATAGGCAGCAACGTTCCTTTTCTCCAGCAGAAACTCAGGTTTAACGTTCTTGAAGCTCACAGCAAGCTGGTGTGCCACTGGCACGTGTATGCTGATCAAGGGGGACTTCTGAGCACACAGAGACACGAGCAGGGTACGTGAGTGCCCCAGGCAGCCTCAGCCCCAGCATGGCTTGGTGCCACCCCAGTCTCTGTCCTTCCCACACATGGAGCACTCCGACACACTCCTAACACACACTGGGAAGCCGCTCCATTTAAGGGGACAACAGCTCTGGGAGCTCAGGGAACTTCCCGCCGCCACGCTGGGCAGAGCCCTGCCTGGCTGTGGGAAGGCTTCACCGTTTCACCCCGTCCCACCTCTCCCCAAACCCCAGGTTGTGTAGGGGTTTCACCCCACTCCTCCCGAAGCGCAGCCCCGCTGGCTGCGTGCCCCAGGGTGCCCCCAGCGCCGCTGCTGGGACACGCTCTGCTCGCAGTGAATGCAGAAGGGCTCGTTCCTCTTGTTTGGCTTTCAGTCACCAAGCGGGTCCTGCGGTTTTTGGACCCTCCTGAGATCACACAGGGTGTGACAGGAGGAGACCAGCAGCCTTCATAGAATCCCAGACTGGGCTGGGTTGGGAGGGACCCCAAGGGTCACAGAGCTCCAACCCCCCTGCCACAGGCAGGGACACCAACCTCCAGGCCTGGAGCTACACAAGGTTGCCCAGGGCCCCATCCAACCTGGACCCGAACGCTTCACTCAAACCTGCCCTGTCTCATTAGCAGAAAAGCCCCATGAAGAAGCAAACCCTGTTTCCTGTGTTGCCCAGCCAGGGCTTTGCTGGGCTTCCCTCCCCAGCCTGCCTGCTGCTGGAGTGCACAGCTGCTTCCCTGGCTTGCCTGTTTAGGGCAGGACTCAAACATTATCTTTTCAAAGAAGTGGTTCTTTTGCTTTTCATGTCCCCCCCCCCCCCCCCAGCAGTTTTAGGCAGGAAGCAATACTTTGGAGCTGAGTAAGTGCTACACCACCAGCACCTCACCGTGCAGCCCAGCGGAGTACCTGCAGCCACACCTAGCCAAGGACTGACTCACGGCTTGGCTGGGACAGGGCTCCAGCTCTTCTTCTCCAGTGGAAAACGCACAAGTTGCAATTAAAACCTGGGTGAGGCTAGACAAACCCAAAAATGCCTGGAATTATTCCGAAGGTTTGATTGAAGTTGCCTGGAGAGGAGCAGCTGTGGCAGGACGGGCAGGAGGCCTTGTCGCTTCGCAGGGTCACACAACAGCAAATCGTGTGTCACAGATGTGACTGATTGACTCCTGTGCCTGACATCCCACTGGTGGAATCAAGATCATTTCTTCTTTAATCCCAGAGCAGCAGAGGGATGTGCACTTGCACTCCACCAAACAGAAGGCCCCTTCAGAGGTAAGCTGGAAAGGAGCATTTCAGCTGGGGGTCCCCAGCTCGGCGGCTGCACAGGACGCAGGGGCCATCTCTGGACACCTGGCACGTGGCAGGGAAGTGACACCAACTGCACCCAGAATGAAGCCTGGGTGTGTGAGGGGCCATGGCATTTTGGGGCAGCTAGCTGCTACACTGCTAGCAGAGAGCACGGTGACAAGACAGGGGTTTGCTTCTCGTTACATCCTGAAGGCTGCAAACACTTGGCTCCCTTTGAACCTGAACGCCTACAGTGAGACAGCCAGCTGCCTCCACGGCTGTTCTGGCCGAGGAAGAAGAGCATCTCTGCAATGCCGAGCCTCAGCACACCCCATGAATGAGCCCAGGAGCAAGACCACCCACTCACAACAAAGGAAGCCACCACCTTAAAGCTAAGGGAGCGGAACCCCATCCGAGCCGAGCAGAATCCCTAGTGCAGAGAAACCTCTGTGGTGCTGAGGAGCACCGACTGCGCACGGGACCGGAGCTCTGCCAAGGGAAGCACACACTGAACTGCAGCCAGGGCTCGCTGGCATCTTCCTGCTTCAAGGGAAGGAAACTGGAGTGCAGGAACAGATTCACAGCCGCACAGAGCACCCTCTCCAAATGCATCTCGGGGCTGGGAGCGGAGGCTGGGCTGGTGGAAGCGGCTACAGCCCCGTTCTGCTCAAACACAGCATATCCAGAGCTGTACGTCGTGTTCTCTGTGCCTTGGCATTATCTGTATGAGCCAAGGCAATCAGGAGCAGCAGTGCAGATGGATGGAAAACCACATGGAATCGCTCTAGGAGTGTCCCAGGACCCACTGCTGAGGAAACAGCCCACCTTCAAGGGCTACCGAAAGCAACCATTCCCTGTTACCAGCAACCCCGTCCCTCTGGGAAGTGGCACTGCAGACAGGAGACAGGGAGGGGATCTAAGGAAGGTTCATTTTTGAACAAAGCAGCTGAAAATACAGCTTCTATGATAGTGTTCTCTGAAGGGCTCTGGTGACCTGTCCTGGGCAATCAAAGCCACAGGCAGGGTTGGGACACGTGCTGCCAGGCATACCCAGAGACACTGGGCTGGCCAGCCTGCAGAGGAGGGCTCCAATGGCCTGTGCATCCTCAGAGCCTGTGGAACAGAGACAGCCAGTCCCCATGGGAAGGGGAGACTAGGGCATGCCAGGGTGTCACAGAGAGCAGGATGGAATTAAATAAAGAACCAACTACCAAGCAGGAGTCCACATGTGGACTGGAACTACAAGCCAGAACACAAAGGCTGTGGGATGGATCCAAATCCCTGTCTGCCAAAGCTGGCTGCAGCGTGCCAGAGGGGACCCGAGCAGAGAAAAGGGCAGGGAAGGCAAAGTCCCTCAGCATGTTCCCAGCATATGTAGGCTGGGCTGTAAAGGCCAAACCAGGAATCACAGACTCACAGAGCTGTAGGGGTTGGAAGGGCCCTCCAGAGCCCATGGGGTGCCACCCCCTGCCAAAGCAGGGTCCCTAGGACAGGGCACACAGGTCGGTGTCCAGACGGGGCTGGAATCTCTCCAGAGAAGGAGACTCCACACCCCCTGGGCAGCCTGTCCCAGGGCTCCCTCTCCCTCACTGGGAAGAAGTTCTTCCCCACATTGGGGGGGAACTCCCTGTGCTCCAACTTGAGCCCATCGCCCCTTGTCCTGTCCCCACAGACACTGAGCAGAGGCTGCCCATGTCCCCCTGTGTCCCACCCTTCAGCTATTGATCCCCAGTGATCAGATCCCCTCTCAGTCTCTTCTCTCCACGCTGAACAGTCCCAGCTCACTCTGTGATCATGCAGCTTTATGGAGCAGCAAGTTACTGAAAGAAAAACCCAAGATGAGATCCCCAGCCTGGTTCCAAGTAAAAGCCAAAACCACCTTCAAATCCACACCAATGCAATGTAGCAGAAAACTCTTGTTGCTCCTCAAGCAGGCAGGCAGAGCAGTCGTTCCCAAGCTGCTCTCCCAGCAGCAATGCCTCTGACATTACTAAAATAAGGGCTTTAAACAGAGAAGTTCACAGAGTGCTGAGAAGCTGCCTGAGGGCTTCATTTCGCTCCAGATCTTTCCTTATAATGCCAGGGAGCAATTACTGCATCACAGCATGAAAAACACAATAGCACAGATATTTTCTTCAGTCAGGGGGTGATTCAGCTATCGGAGAGGTTCTTTTCTTTCTATTTTGGGGAAGAAAAATCACAGCTTTCAAGCTGTCTAACGCTGACGTTCCCAAGGTACAGTCATCCTGACTGTCAGCTGCAGCAAAGGTCTCTGCAGTTCTCCCCTTCTCACATTCTTTCCTCTCCAAGCCAGCGTGTGAAACGCCTGACAGCACTGCTGGAAGGTAAGCAGACAAGGAATTGTGACTAACCAGGGCTGCCTTTGCTGCTGTAAACAGAGGGTGACGCCAATGGCATCATCCCTTCCGTTCCCTCACACGGGAATGAAGAGCCAGGCTAGCACTTGGAAGAGAAGGTTGTGCTGCTTTTTCCTGGAAGCTGCTCCCTCAGCCTGCATCAGCTGGGGCTGGCTGGCAGAGGCACCGGGAGCTCTGCATGGGGTGGGAGGTGGCAGCAAGGAAGGTGATGGTGCTGCCCTGGAGCTTTGAGAGCAGGAGGGGGAGAGAAAGGCTGAACCACGAGTTTTAGGCTGGACACAGAGGAAGGGACTGGCTTTGGTGCAGAAAGAGATTAAACACCATGATTCCTGAGTGAGCAGGGCCTGCAGCTCACGGCTCCAGGGCAGGTCTGAGAGCCAGTGAGGGGACACGGGGTGAGACAACGGGCAGCAAGCTGCTGCAGGTAAACTGAGGCTGGTCTAAGGCTGAGCACTGCAGTCCAGAACGTGCTTACAGACCACACTGACAAACACAGCACAGAAGAAATGCAGGTGATAAGACTAAATCCCAAGGGAACACCTTACCACACCAAGCTCCCAACCACAGGTTTTCTCTGGAAGATTGACAAAAATTCCATGGAAAAAAAATCTGAGCTCTTCTCAGCTAAGAACAGCCGGATGTGTGCCTGTTCCCCTGCCACTCAGTGTGCTCTGTAGCCAGCAGCGGGCTCTGACGCTGTGCCTCACACCGTGATAAGCACACCGCCTTGTTCCAGGATATAAATACACTTCAGCACGCTTTGTTTGTGTCACAACAGCAGTGAAAGGCCACTACCAGCCCCCCAGCAGAGTTCAGGGCTTTGTTTAGTCACAGATAATGGGAAATACGATGAGAAACAACTGCTGAGGAGTTGGCAACAACATTTCAGGCAGCATATGTCAGGGGGCACGAGGGAGCTGGCAGGGCAAGGTGCTATTTTGGGAGAACATTTGGAAACATGGCTGGCAGTGGCTTTACTTGTGAAGTGTGGCAAGAGCAAAGCGCCCCTTGCTTCCACACACAGCTCCTGAATACACAACACTCAGCCACTAAACTGGGAACAGCCACTGCAAAACACTCTGTGCTTTAATTCTGAGAATGATACCAAGGTACTATGCCCACCCCCATCCCACTGCTTGTGCAGCCACCCCTGTCCCAGCTCCCCAGCACAGGGGCAGCTCAGCACGGGAAAGCCTCCCCAGCAACGTGATACAAGTGGCCAACACAAACTTCCAGGTAGAAGCAACTGGAGGAATATTTTAAGACAGCCCTGCTCAAAGTGTCAGACGTGGGTAGACAGGTTTGCCAACTGCAGGAGCCCTTGCAGACTGCAGCAGGCTGAATCCTTTCCTACCAGCACACTCTCCTAAATGGGAGCTCCAAACTTTAGACAGGTCGTACAAACTAGCTGCTTCATTTTAATTAACCTATTCCTTCAATAAAACCACTGACAACAGGTGCACTCCACAGTATTTTATTTGTAGAAGCACTTCAGGAGGACAGAGCCACACTTGGAGAGAGGTCCTGCTCACAGAAGCGCACAGACACCCGCACTCATTTAAAGCTGGGGCACTTCTAAAAGCCCCATCAGGCTGTGCACAGCCTCAGCTGGTCAAGCCAAGCCCTTCCCCACAGCTGGGCTTCCCCCACCCCAGGCTGTGGGTTCTGGCCCTGGAGCAGCCCTCCTGTGAAGAGCCCCCTCCCCATAGGTGAGCCGAGCATCCCTCGCTGCAACTCGCAGGCCAGCTCTGGCCATGCCCATGGAGCAGCCCCTCTCCTCCACCTGCCCCACACTCACACCCGACAGCGATCCACCAGTGAGACTGACTTTCAGACCTTACCCTTGCACACACTGCTCACACCAGCGGCACCACCACACACGCACAGAAAGCAGGTAAGAGCGCTGAGTTCCTTTATTTAACTTTTCAATTCAAGGCTCTTGTTAAAGAATTCCTAGAAGCTCAGGCCATACACCTGGCTCGTGGCTAGGAACTGTCATCACCAGTTAAGCAGACTCAGGCCAACGACAGCGTGACACAGAGCCTCCCTGTGCGGCTCAGTAACGGGGTGAAGCACGTGTTTACGCCAGGCTGAAGGAAGGTTTCAAGGCACAAGGCCTAGGCCGTGGTTGACCTTTACCTAGTCTGCCTATTTTTTTAAATTTACATGTTTACTGCTAACACACAGCAATAAAAACCCCTCCGAAAATAAGAGCTTCAAGACTGTGCTCCTTTCCAAGTCAAACTGATGCCATTCGTGAAGCACTCCTGGAGCCAAGCCCCAGGCACCCGTGAGGCAGAGGCAGACAGGGCATGAGCTAGATGCAGCCAGCTCATGGCTCTGGCTGGGCGCACGAGTCAGTCAGGAAATAAAAGGGGCAACTTCCCACAGACAAGGGGTCACCTTGCTAAGCACAGAACTCGCCCCACAAGCCCCCACCGTGGGGCTGAGCCTGGCTAATACACCGCGGCTAACACCCGCTGCCCGTGCCTACAAAGGGGATACGCTCAGAAGGGCAGGCTGGAAATCATTCCAGTTGTTAGAGCTTTAAATAGCTGGTGCACCGCACAGGGCCTAAACCCCGGAGACCCACTGAGCCCCGGGCAGGCAGCCCTGCCGCACGCCGGCAAGGCCGCGCCGAGGCTGCCTGTGCAGGATGCCGGGTACATCCACCCGCAGGCGCGGCCCGGCCCCGCGGGAGGGACGCGCCGCAGAGCCCCCCGGCTGGTGTGACTTATCCCTGGCAAGGCTCTCACTCCGCGGGGAAGAGGGTGCCCCTCTTATTTGCGCCCAAGGTCGCAGCCACGCGAGTCTCGGCTCGCCACAGCCACCGGCAGCCTTCCTGCGAGCGGGGGCTCAGGGCAGCGCAGCCCAACCCGCGGGGCGGCCCCGCTCCCCTCCCGGGCGCTCAGCGCCTCCCCGCAGCTGCCGGGGCCGCGAAGCCGCTGCACACCTCCCGAGGGTCACCCACAGCGAGGCCGAGCTCAGGGAAAGCCCCAAATTAGCCGGGGCTTCTCCTTGCTCCGCGGGGCCCGGGGCCAGGCCGGCGCGCTGGCGGCTG
>VZTU01030096.1:691-35917 GCA_013400835.1 Zapornia atra | reverse complement strand
CGCCCGCTCCCTGCCCGAGGCTCGGAGGATGGCGGGGTTGCAATGACTAAGCGAGCGCCTGTGCCTCCAGCGCGGTGGGCTGCTTTTTGCTCTTGCGGGAGAGCATAATAGGGAAGGCACGGTGGCTTCCTCCTGTTCGCTAATTCTAATCGCTGGGGAGAAAAGGTAATGACAGTGATAAAACACAGGGTAAAAAAAACACAAATGGAGTCTGTCAGGCTTGTCAAGTTTCGCTCTGACGCAAAGAGAGCAACAGAGGGAGCAGGCAGGTCTGTCATTTGTGCTGAATTTAAAAAGTAGGGCTTAGAGGCTTCCTGCAGCTGCACAGAGGTGGGGGCTTTTCCTACTTGTTAACGTTAGGAGCTACAAATGGGGATATTGGGGGAGGGAAAATGGGCACGCCTTTGCATTCCCCTGAAACTTTCTAAGCACAGCGTGTTTTGGAAAGAGTAGAAAATAAGAAACCTTTTAATTAGCAAAAGCATTGCTCAGTAGTGTTAAGAAACAACGTGAAGTTTGACTCCTCTGTGATGAGATCGAGTTCTTTTTTTCCCTAAATTTTCCATGTTCAAACTGTCCAGGCTGGCAGTACTGTTTAGAAAAGAGGGTGTGAGGTGTGTGTGAGAAATGTAATTCTGTGCTGTTTATCTGATTTGTGTTTTGCTGCATTACCTGAAATAGCTGTGTTTGCTGTGTTAAGTGAGGTGAGTTGCAGTGCCAGTGTGTGGTAGTCGTGGGGTTTGGATTTTTTTTTTTACTGGATGCAGTAAATATTTTTTCTCACTGTCTACTACAGGGAAATTATGCTGACAGTGTTTTCATTTTCATGCCACTTGTTTGGCATTCCATTTAAAAATAATAGCTATGGGAGGAATAGGCTTGAAACCTGCTGGAGAAACTTAGTACTCGGGCTCAGTTGTTGTTTTCTTCCTTCTTTTTCCCCTCAAAGAAGATTTTGCAACTTGCACCGTTGTTCTGACGTTCCCAGATGCCTTATGATAAATGTATTTCAGCAGCTTTTAGAAGAGTTTCCCAAATGGTCCTTTTTTCCCCAGGAACTATCATCTCTGTGGCTGAAAGTCAGTTCTTCACGTTGCACAAAAGACGCTGCTGATGAGCACCTTGCTTCCCAGTCAGGCCCTGAGCAAGGTGCTTTCGTGTGGAGCTGGGAAGCTGCTGGGTTTGAAACACCCAGGTGTCTTAAACCCAATTAATTATTGAAGTGTGTGGCAGGACTGTTGCAGGAGGACTTTGTGTTAGTGAGGCAGAGCTCTTGAGTTAGAGCACGGGCCAGCTCTCTGTTCTGAGTAGCTGGCAGTGGTCAGGGGAAGTGGGGATGGCAGTGCTCAGCACTGCTACCTTGGATCGTCCCACATGTGCCTTATTAATGGGACTTTTCCTGGAGTGAGGGCTGCAGATTGTGCATGATGCTGCTACATATGAGGAGTTTCATTTTCTTCATGAGGTAATTAACACAAGCAATCATCCAGTACCTAGCTTTGCAGAATTGGTGCTGGAGAGCTGCTTACAGCTTTTGTGACTCATTGTCTTGTCTTTGGTTTCTGGGCTTTTCCTCCCAAATAGTTTTTGCCTTGAAATTTGAATTAGATTTAAAAGATACACAATTTATTTGCTAACAGTGGCCTGAATTTGATTCAGTAAGAGTGCAGTTACATTGCTGGATTTTTTTTGCCCCAGTTGTGGAAATATTTTCTCATTACCGTTGCTTAAAGCAACCTTTACCAAATGGCACATCTAAACCTATTTGGGGGTGATGGTTACTCTCAAACAGGTTTGCTGCACACACTAGGTAAAACCATAGTGAATTTTGTGTAAGTTTCTGTGATTGTAAAAACTTGCTATGTCTGTAATTTGTTTTCTCTTACTCCTAAGGACCCTGCTTTGGCAGGAGGGTTGGACCCAGTGATCTCTTGAGGTCCCTTCCAACCCCTACAGCTCTGTGATTCTCTGAAAAATAAACTCCATAGAGCAAATCTGAAAGCCATGACATAAAGTAGCTGTCAAGCATATTAAATGCAGCCCTTGTTGCTGAATGTTCTTACAGGGGCTCATTCCATAGTTGTAATTCCAGAACCTGATAGGCAGCTTAGCCACAAGTCACTTCTTTTTGAAGCACAGTTCAGGAGTATGTTCTGTATTCAGTTGTTGCTTCTCATGTGTGTGTCTGTAATGAAAATGTTAAAATTGCTATAGACAGAAAAAATCCTGGGAATGGAGATGGCAGTTGCCAATCTAGGTCGTTAATATAGAAAATTGCTTTGTCTCCTCTTTGTCTTGTCTGTGTATTCACTTTCCTCAGTAATCTTTGAGATCTGTACAGTGCTCTGTTTAAATAAATAGAGGAGCAGTGTTTATGTGACTGGTCTGTCCATTTCAGGCAGACCAGGAAAATACACCAGTTACCCAATTATGTGTTTTTCTAAAGCAGAAAAGTTTAATTGGGTTCAGGGGAGAGGTCTGGAGGATAAAACAGATATTAATGGAAGAATTGATGTTGAGGGTGGCAAGAAGCTGAAGTTTTTTAAAAAGTAATTAAAAATTGTGTTGTAACTTTATTGTTAATGTAAAACCATGTGACTGCACAGACCATACTGGTTGCCTGTGCAACTTTCCATTCTCAGATTACCTTTTTGGGTAGCAAGTACCTTTCTAAATACAGCCTTTTTTTTTTTTTCCTTTAATAATGCTGCCCAAGACCTAATCACTTCTGTGACTTCAGAGTTTAATTTGTTTTGCGTGTTCCAAACCTTTCTGTTTTGGGTTTTTTGGCAAGCAAAACATGAAATTGTTTATTAAATATTGTAGGGATATGCCCTGATTCCCTTGGGCCAGATGTTCTGCATATAATCCCTGACCACTTCTGGCTGTAATTAACAGAATATAGTATTTACATAGAGCAGGCACTAGAAACCTTTCTGGCTGACCTGTGCTGTCTGATCCCGGTCAGAGTGCGAACCTGCATGCTGCAGAGACCCTGGGTTTCCCATTATTGGCGTTGAGCAGAGCAGTCAGTGTGGGCTTTGGGCTTGGGAGGACTTGTTCCCTTCCCCAAGTGTGTTTTGATTCCCCCCCGGTTAGCTGCATCTTCCTCTTTCGGATATAAGTGGCTTTAAGGGTATGGTTACTCTGCGGAATGGAGCAGGTACTGCTTTCCTCTTGGAGCTGCCTCAGCTCCTCAGTCTTAACCCATTTCAAGTGTTAGAATTGAAATCTTGTTTGAAGCAGCTGGGCGTGGAGCCTGGCACTGCACTGAAACGTGGTGCCCTTTGGGAGCAGGCAGGAGCTCCTGGGAAGCTCCCATTCATCAGCTCCAGGGTGAGCCTCTTCAGGGTATTTCACCTGAGCAGAACTTCCCTTCATCAAAAAAAGCTGTCACTGGCTTACAGAGTCCTTGTCGTGTTGTACTGGATTTTCTACTTGTTAAGAAATTTTGTACCTCTGTTTAAAGCTCAAATTCTCCAAACAGTAACTGGTACTGACAGCTCTGATAAACTGAGATACCTCGTTACCATCAGTTCAACAAGTTCCTCCCCCTTTAAAAGTTGTTGCAGTGCTCAGTCAGTCCACCTTAGAAGATTGTCAGAATGCAGGACGCAAGTAGAGGAGAAAAACATGATGTAATAAAAATATATTGGCCCATAATCCTGTAATTGTTCTCAAGTCCAGATACAAGTGATTTAGAAACACTTAGTGTTAAATCGTCGTGACAAATCAGTGCTTTAAAAACGTTCTCATGTTGTTGAGGAATTTAACTGATCTGTCCTTGCTGGGTTTAAAGCAAATTCTGGAATGATTTCAGAGTACAAAAAAAACCCTCCAGAAGAGGTACAGCTGTTGGACATCTGGTTAAGTTAAAAACAAGTGGAAGATCCTACAGAATTGGCTGCTGCCTTTGAGACTCTTTCCAGTTCTTACTGGAAAAAAAATAAATAGAGTATTAATGACTCCGTTGTTAAGCTGTATGGATTGTTTCCTTTCCTCATCAATAATTGGTTATCCTTGAAGATGTCACTTAGGGGAATGGGGCAGAACCTGGGCTGTTAGGCTGCACTTGGGTTGTTGGGGGTTTTCCCTTGAAAAACAGGTCTTTAGATGCCTGCCCTGTTGCCCTCCCTGAAACGCGACGCGCTTGCCCCCGGTTTATGGGCATGTGGGGTAGTGTGCTGTTGCCTTGACCCCTTGGCAGCTGACTGCATCTCTGCCCCCCAGCAGACCACTGTGAATATTGCCAGGAGCCACCGTTCCTCGCAGGGCCCAAAGATTCCAGAAGCTCCCTTGATCTCCCCGCACTGTGCGTGGCGTACGTGCCACTCGGTGTGCTACCTGTGATGATGTAATGACTTTGGGAAATGGTCTGCTGTTTTGTAAATGTGGGCAGAAATACCATTTTGTGGGCAGTTTTGACCCAAGCACCTGTTATATCCTGGTTTATTCTGGGAGAAAGCAGTCTTAAACTTTCAGGTAGACCAATTTAATCTTGAGTCTTTGTACAGCCCATGAGCCAAGAGTTTGTATTCTCTTGTTGTTCCACAACACTCTTTGGCATAAAAACATTGTTCTTGACCAGTAGTATTTAATACTAAATGTTCTCTTAAGTTCTAGTTCAGTCAGACAACAGAAAACACGGGGCATTATGCCGCTGGGAAGTAAATTGCACTGTCTGTATGTTAACATGTAAGTCTGGAGACTGTTAGGACAAGGTGTGATGTGTGAGAAATGCTGTATTAGTGGGTTTTTTTGAAGTCTCTCTTATAATCTGCAGAGTATGATGGCTCATGGTGAGGAAGCCTGGATTTACAAGTCAATAGCCATGTTTGGTTTTTTTTTTTAAAAAAAAAAGCTCCAGGTGATCTTCAGGCTCCATAAAAGTGGTTTTCTGTGGAGAAGAGATTCTGTCCTGCCAGCTCTCATGCTTACAGTGAATTTACATCTGTGATCTTCACCACAGTGTTGAATTTTGGTTCTTTTTTATTTTTGTGGCATGTACACATGATGGGTTAGTGGGACTGCAGGGGCAGGAGGAGGAGGATGAATCCAGGTTCAAAAAAGCTCAGTGTTCTGAGAATTGTGAAAGGGTCTCTGTCCTTTCTGCAAAGGGAACTAGGAAATTTCCAGCCTTGGTGGAGACATGGAAGGCGCTTGGAATGGTCCATAAATGCCTTGTTTTGCTGCTCATCCACAGCTTTTGTATCTAGTATCTTTTCCCTGCACAGATACATAAAAGAAAGCTTCTATGCCAGTGAAAGGTGGTGAGTGTAGTATTAAAGAACAGACAGGAAAATCCTGCCAAAGACTGAGCAGCCAGGAGGCTACAAGAGGGCAAATTCCTTCCTAGGTGTGGCTGGGTGACGCTGTGATTACAGTGTGGAGCTGCAACAATGCCTCACTCCTGATATATCGTTTGGGGAAGCACTGAGGATCACTTGCAGAATCAGGCAGGAATGCAAAATAAACCTTTTTGAGAGGTGGGAAAGCAGGAATTAGTGCCAGTCTTTCCCTCTGTACTGCTAGCCTGGGCACTGTACCACTCAGCTCTGCACTGCAGGGCAGTGAGGGCAGTGGGTCCTGCTGCTTTCAGGCCCCCAAAACCTCTGGGACGTTCCCATGTGCGTGCTCATTGCTGTGCCAGTTGTTGGGTATTTAACAGCTGAGGAAGAAACTCAGTAGAAATTGATAAGAAACACTTCTTTTAAATGTTTTACAAAAGAGGAAGGTGTCAAAGCTGTAGCTGGACCAGAAATTTTATTTACCCATCATGTTAAGACTTAGATTAATTTCTATTAAAAGTACACCGAAACGCATGACAATTAACTACCCAGAAAAAACTTGTCAGAATAACACAAAATCATTTACAAACTTTCTCCTACTAGTGTATTTACTGGAATTACTGTTCCAGAGGTTAAAAAAATAACACTGAAGCAACAGATTTGCATTCAGAATACTGGGTTATGTCTCAGATATTATAAATAGACTCCATAAGTACTCACTGCTTGTAAGAAGAGGCACAGCAAGCCTTGGCAAGCGTGAAGGTGAAGTTTATTTCTGTCTTGCTGAACTATGGCTTTACTACTCTCTTATCTTGGTGCTGCTTTACCCTTTCTCTGTGCTAACACATCCAGACAACGACGTGCACTTTAAACTCAGTGGAGACAGCTGGTTTTAATATGATTCAAAGGACTTTGAGCATCAAATGGCGATCTAGTTCCATTGAAAAGAAAATGCAGAGTTAAATAAATGGGGGGATGGCACTATTGTCCTTTCTGAGCTGCAGACTCTCGGGGGGCCGTGGACAAGTGTTGGGTTTGGGGGGGTTGCTGTGCAGCCTGGCTGTGGGGACAGGTCTTGGGAACAGGTGTACGTTGCTGCTTTTCTACCCGCTTGTTACAGCGCTCGGCACAGAGTGGTGCCTGTGCACTTGCTTCTCAGAGGAGCCACGTCCTTGGCTCCGGATGGCATCCAGGGCACGCGGGAGCTGGCAGGCACTGGGAGAGCAACCCCCCCTTGTTCACAGCTTGGCCACGGCGTGGGAGCCACAGCATGGCCCTTCAGCCCTGCTGCTCCGCCGGCCGGGCTGGGCTGGCCACCATGCTGCTCTGCAGCAGCTCAGGTGCCCTCTTCTGCCCTTGGTTTGACCTTAGGTCTGCTCATGGATTTAATTAGCTCAAAAAGCAGGGTGATTTTGAACCAAGTTACGCTCCACCAGGTACTTAGAAGATGACTTGATTTGTGTTAAGGCATGAGAAAGCCCTGATGGATACTTCAAGTGGGCAGAGTGCTTAGCACAGGAAGAAATTTGGCCTGTGCAAAACTGTCTCGCCTTTGGTTTATTTTCATGAGTTCTGACACATCTCACTTCTGTGTTAACTCTTCAAATAGATGATAAAAATGTAAAAATTGAGTACATAAAGTGGGGTATTCTGAAAAATGGATTACTTTGAGTAACTTCTGAGTATACGTCTGTTGTCAAGTGGTTATTTGATAGCCCTAAAGTTCAGCACACCTTTCAGTACAATTTAGAGATAGAAATCTGATTTCTATCAACTGCTAAATTAAGAAACAACATTTTAGGAGAGCGTAGGCATGACCATAGCAGCAGTGCCAGCCTTAGTTCATCCCAATTGCCCAGCAATACCAATATTGTCATTGCCGGTTCTGGCAGCCGTAGCGTGGAGAGCCTGTGTTTGCCTGGAAGCAGCCCAGCAAAAGGTACAGGGACAGGGAGGTAGAGGGCTGGAAAGGAATGCTGAAGCCAGAAACCCACGGTGCTTGATGCTGTGGTAGCAGGGAGAGGATGAGTTGGGTCTGGGAAGAAGCAGAGTGCCTGCTGTGGTAACTGTAACCATCCAAATGCCAGTAACTGTCACAAGTCACAGGACTGCTTCCCCCTCCCTGCCCCGGGGCTGTTAATGCAGTAGATAGCTTGGGTGGTGGTTGGGGAGTTCCCTGGCAACTGTCCTCGGTCAAGTAACAAGCTTGTAAAGCTCAAGAGTGATTTGGGGTTTTAAAACATTTTTTTCTGTTATTTCCTGTTTGAACAGCCTCTAAATTTCTTTTCACTACTCCATTCCCTTTAACAGGTCTTGATGTATCTCTTCCCTTGTCTAATCTTACTTGCTCCTTGAATATGTTACTTGGCTCTTTGAGTAGTCACTTAGTTGCTGTGAAAGGGTTCTTGCCATTGTGTGTAGGGGCCCAGCTGATGGTGTTTTTCACCAGTCCTACCTTGGCACTGCCTGCTGCAAAGGAGGCTTTGTGCTGATGTCATGTCTTAGCACAGCGTCACAGGGAGATCCTGACTGGTGATTTCCAAATGGATTTAGGAGCAGGTTACCTGTACTTCCTCCCTCCTACACGCTCTGCTTCATTCCTGTCAACTGTAGGAGACCACCCAACATCTGCAGCTTTCTCCAGCTGTAGAATAAACTGTCAGTAGAAACCTGTGTGTGCCAGAGGGAAAGGTGTGTTGCCTTTCACCTTGATTACAGGCACAGACATGGGCTTTCTACATTGAGTTTCCTCTGGCACACTCCCTTACAGTTTATGCCAGGCACCTGGCTGTGGTCCAGATCCAGATGTTTCCTCCCAAAGCACGAGCCCTTCAGAGACTTTCACAGCCTTAAAGTGGTTCTTTCTGCACACCTCTGGAACGGGTTGTGGAAAAAGGTGCTGCCCATTAAAGCTGATATTAAAGGGAGGGACAGGAGGCAGGTCTGCTAACATGCTTTTTTGTGTGTGTTAGGTGTGTTCTGAACGTGAAGCTCTGTGTGCTCCATTGCATAGGGAATGTTTGGGAAATTGTAACTTAAAAATCCCCCAGAAGTTGGAGCAGCCAGCCTTCTTCTTAGCCAGTGTTCCCCAATAGCGACTGCTTGACTTCCTAGCTCATGAAATGCCTGAGGGGAGGGCTTTTGACAAAGTCCTTGAGCAGCTTAGCAGAATGAGAGAGAAGTTGGTGCTGCTTGTGTCTAGGCAGTGTTAGTCCCGTGCGTGGACTCCAGCTGCCAGTTGGTTACTCCATTGGTGTGCTATGAAGTCATCATGTTCTTTTGGGTTTGAGATTTTAACCAAGGTACCAATGTGCAGCCAGCTTAGAGAGGGAGAGTTAGTAGTAGCTCATTTTAGGCATCTAATTTTGATGTTCTGGATCTCTTTGCATTCTCCACTACCTAAGCAGGGAGCCCAGGCGTTGATAGCAGTGTCCATTAGAAATACCCTGTGTGGGTCCTTTGCGGAGTTTAAGTGGTTTGCAAGGCTAAACTTGCTGTCGTCTCAGACTCTTCCCAAATGTTGGTCTCTCATCCTGTCCCCCTCTGCCCTGTATAACTGACCCAGGAGGCTTTGGAGGCTTTAAACTCCAAAGCATGAATCATGCATTTTGTGATACAGGGAGGTTCATATTCAGCAGGGATGCTAAAAGGCTTTAGAGCATTTATACTGCGTTTTGAAACGGCTGTCTGGGCTTGCAGAATAGTCTGCTGAGCTGCTGGGAATAGTTCCCACTACGTTATTACTATGAAGATGGATATTTGCAGCCTTCTGTTGTGTTGGGAGAGTGTTTGCTACCCATGGAAGTGCTTAGTGCTTTTAGGTTTGGGGGTTCTGCAGAACCGTAATTTAGTTGCCAGCAATTTCCCCCACACTACTTTCAGTATACTAGTGTCGAGACCAGCTAGGAGTTTCCTACTCTCTATATAGATGGTGACTAAGTTAGAACTCCTTTCCAGAAGTGAAGCTAAACGTTAATTTTTCATGTCTGGAAAGAAACAAGTATTGCCAGGCTAATACCTTATTGGAAAGCCATAGGACTCGCTGCTCTCCCTGGAGGAACACTTGCATGGCTCCTTCCAGACAGGGGTCCTCGCCACACTGGATGGAAACGGGGGAGGTTGGACAAACCTCTCCTGCTTTGGGAAAGCTGTAATCACAAAGGTGTCATCGTGTGAGGGGCATGCACTAGGGTGCTGTGCAGGAGCCAGGGTCAGGGCAGTTTGGTTGTCCACCCCCTTTGTATGGCTTACTGTGAGTTGGCTTGGTAGTATGAGGAAAGGGCTGAAGTACTTCCCTGGGAAATGAGTGCTGCTAATACACGTAAGAGGGAGATACAACATATAATAAAGAAAGCTTTAATTCCAGAGTTAATCTGATGGTTAAGAATCTGCAAGGGCTTTTTTGGCTTTTTTTCCTAAAAGTTTGGAGCGGACTTGAAAATAAAGAGCAGATATAGGTGGGTAAAGTGTGTTGAGCCAGAATCCAGAGTGACTGGTTTGCAAGAGATTTTGTGGTTTGCCTCTAGCCTCTATTATTGTTATTTTACCTGCTGTGAGAGAGTTTAGTGTGAGGATGCTGGATGGAATTGTTTTGGGGATCGATATGCTTCAATGAAACATACTCATAGGGAAAACTTTTTAATTCATACTTTTATGTAACAAGAAAGGTTTAGTGCTATTAAAAACATCTTTAAAAGTTGATTCATCGTATTCCAACTGTTTTAGCCAAGAAAATATTTGAAGAAAGTTTCTCTCCTGTTGTCTTGATGTGCGCCACCACTTACCTGTTTCCAGACAGTTTGTTGGTGATGGATTGCTGCCCACTGCTTCATCCCTGACATAGAACTTCAGTTGCTTTTTCTAGTCAGTAGTCCATTAGGAAAGAGGCATTCTCCACCAGCATGACCCTTTCACCTACGCATGTTGCTTACCCTCTTCTCCCTGTCCTCTTTGTTTAAAACCGTAGAATTCAGGTAAGTACTGTCTGTGTTTCAGCATGTTTTCTGCATAAAGGGACCCGAGATGCTGTTGGTGAGCTAGCACTGCTAGTAAATAATCGCTGTGCCAGACAAAGGAGGCTGATTTTACCTGCATGTTACAGCAAAAATGGCACACGGTGTAGTCTGGGCAAGTAAGTCAGTAGATACTTTAATATTAATATCAATATTTTAGTATTAATAAAATTAATATTTTTTTCCCTTTCTGAAACTGAAGGGAAAGTGTGGGTTCTGACTTCACCTGAGATAAATGTGTACGTTAAGGAGCCATTTGTTGCTGCTACAGGGTTCACTGATGCCTCACAGGGTAAAACTGATGCATGCTAGAATGGCCTTCACGTTTTTGGGGTAGGGGAATAGTAGTTTTGCTACTGATACACCTTTGTAACTGAAGGGCTGCTTAGTGTTCAAGTCATTTCACAGCTTGCCTCATCTATTTGGGGTTTTTTCCTTGGTTTGCTCATTTCCCCTGTCTCTCTCAATGCCTGGGATTTTCCTGTGTATAATGGAGTGATACTGGCGTGTAGAAATGTTCTGGGGTTTTATTATTCCAGCACTATTGCCAGTCCTGGAATAGAGTTTAATTAAGGTTGCATTTCCAGCTAGTTCACTAGCTGTGTCACCTTAGCACAGAATTCTTTGCTTATGCCACGATACTTGGTATTTGTAACTATGAAGCCTCTTAGCCAGCCAGCCATTGGGAATGGCTTATCATTTATAGGGTCACACAATTTAGGTGTGTATTTGGCACAAAGCAAACATGTCATTGTGAATGCAGGTATCAGTATTAGAGCCCAACAGCAATGTTAGGCTCATGCACAGAGGGTTTTATGTTTCTCTTTTTGACATGGACTCTCCCTTCTCCTACACATTGTTTTCCCCACCATGGTCAGGCAGGAGGAATGAGTTGGCTTGAGAAGGTTTTAATGATTACCCTACACTAATTGTTATACAGGTTGGTAGGAAAGGGCTTTGTTTAACTTTCTTAAGAAAGAAAAAGGTTCCAAACTCACAAAAGACACTTTACACAGACCAGCTTGTACACGGTCTGTGTATGGAACAACTCTTTGCTGTCTGAGCTAGAGAAGGGTGTCCTTACAGGCAGCTGAACCTTTGTCCATTGTCGCTGGAGTCCCGTTTGTTCATGGTGTAGGAAGGACAGGTGTTAGTGTACTGACAGTCTGCTGCAGTGTATCGATTAATCTGAGTTTTCCTTGGCCTCCCAGAGAGGGAAACAGAGGTCCTGCTCGCATGGACGGTGACAGAACCTTGGGCACTTGGTTCTTGTTTGAACGCTGAGCCCCAGTGAGATCTTGCTGCTGAGCTGCTCAGTGTGTAGCTGTAGCTTTGACAAAGGGGACCTTATGGTAAGTGGAAATACATAGGATTTCTATGTATACCTCTTGATTGAGGTCCATTGTCCCGCTCTGTATGGCTCAGGTGAGGATCACAGAGGTGCTGGCTAGAAACTGCAGCACAGTTAATTGCAAGATCAACCGAGGAACAAGCGGTGCTGGCAGTACCAGGGATGTGCAGCAGGCCTTGGGATTAGCCATCATCCTGTTCTTTACCAAAATGGAACCTTCTCCTTTCCTTTTAAAGAAGGGTGAATATAAAAGCAGGGGTGTCCAGAAGCAGGTTAGTGCTGTGGGTGTGAAGGCTGGGATAAATTTATAGGAAGATTTTTTTCTATAATTTTTTTTTTTAATCAATGAAGGTAAATAATGATTTTTATTCTAGGAAAAACTGTTTTGAGGGCATCTGTTAATAAATATGAAACATGAATTATATATTGGGGAAAGCTGATTAGACTGCCTAATCACTTTCTTCATAAGAGCAGGGGGTTATTGAAAAGAATTTAAAAGATAGCACGTCAGAATCAATACAGGAAAGTAGTTTTCCTCTGGTCTCCGATTGCAAACCCTGAAACTAATGGCTGTCATATGCTTCAAATCTTAGAGTTTTTATACTGGTCTAACATAATGAAATATTTGCATGGCTAGCAGGCAGCAGCGTGGATCAGTGTTTACTCGCAGCTTTCTGCCAAGTGGTTCGTTGGTTCTGTTACCATATGTCTAAACCCAGTGACAAGACATTTATAGCCCCTTATCTCTGCCCCTTGGTTAGAGATTGTTTAATGGCAATTACTTCTTTATTGCTACCTCCAAAGATTAATTGTGGTGTGCAGTGGGGAATACTGTCTTTTTCAAAGGTTTAGTCCAAAGGGAACTCAAGCCAGTTTACACTGGAGGTCCTGCAGTCTGTCCTCTGTTCTCCTGTGCCTTCAGCTGCATCCTTCACCCTTGCTGTGCGTGTGGTGATGCTTCTGCACAGAGTTGGTTCAGGAAGCTCAGCTGGAAGAGTTGTCTTCCTCTCAGGTTTCTGTGGTTTTTGTTCCCCAGAACACCCAGTTCAGGTTCCTGAACCAACACGGTGAATACTGGGAGCTGAGGGGAAAGGTGGGCATGCTCTGCCCTCACCGTGCTTGGTGCAGCTGCCCCAGGCACACCGCCCTGGTGTGGTGCTTGCTTCGGGCAGCCCTGCAGGCACATCTCCGTGCCGCATCGCAGCGGATGCTGTCGCCAGGTAGAGTACGTGGTTGAACAACATCCCTTCCCTTTCAGGACTGATGCTTCAAAAACTGAGAAATGGGAAGTGTTTCAGGTTACAAATAAAATTCTGGTAGGCTTTGAAACATGGCTTTATTTCTGGATACTGATGGTATAAACCACAAAGTTGTGTTGTTGCATTAATACAAGTTGTAATTTTGTTTTGTGTTCAAGTCTTGAAACATCTTGATTTGCTTTACACACTACAGTGCTATTTTATTTCTGTTCTGTTTACAGCTGATATTATTTCAACAGTTGAATTTAATTACTCTGGTGATCTTCTTGCAACAGGAGACAAAGGTGGCAGAGTGGTTATATTTCAAAGGGAACAAGAGGTCAGTGCCTTGAAAAACAAAAGTGCTGTTACTACGCTGTTCTTGTGTTGCACAGTCTCACTTCATCTTTTCATGCCCTGAGGTTTCAATGGTTGGGCAGGTTCCTCAGAACACCCTAAGCCCAGTTTCTAAGTACCTCCCTTGTGCTGACCTGGGCGGGTTAGTTTGGTGGTGGTTCCCCTCCCCTCCTTCAAAATAATAATAAAAAAGTCATAGAAGTCCAAGTGGGGTCATTGTGCTGCGCCTGGGTGCCCTGTGTCCTCCTGCTGAATTGCCTTTGGACTTTCTCCTAGACTTTACACTTGGTCAGGCTGATCTAAGTCTAATCACAGTGCTTGGGAAGATAATGTAAGAAGAGGTTATTGAAAAGGATACAGGTTAGGCTGCAAGGACAATAGGCTGACATAGTTCAAAAGGTGAAGAATTAAGCATCTGAGGTGCCTTAGGAACCTGTGACTCAAAACCAGTGGGCCCACTGCTTGCCCAGAAGCACTTGAGGGTTGTCAGTCCAGAAGGTAGGAACACTCTCCCCCCTGGAGTTACACAGCTCTTCAGCTGGCTCTTTGCAATGGAATCCGGTTGTGTGATAGTGCTGTACCCTTCTCTGTTTAGCAGTGCAGGAATGTCACTGAGCTTTTTGTATCCAGAGAAACTGTGTATTAGAGAAATGCTGGAAAATGCTGAAAAATCATTGTCATGCCTCGGAGAAAGCAGGAATTGTGCTCTGTAAAGAGTCCATATTCCACATGGCAGTTCCACCCTCTCCAGCACCGAGAGCATGCTTATCCTTTCCTTTGAAGGGCTGATGAGACTCTGGGTCTGAGCCTTCCCCTGGGTCAGAAATGCCAGAAGAGATTGTGGGATTTTAATTTGGCTTGTTTGTGCCTCACGTGTGCTGACCTTGAGGTGCAGGGCACTCTTCAGCAGAACCCCACATCTCCCACTGTGTGTTCCAGCCAGGCTCAGTTAAGGAGCAGCTATCAGTACGTATCCTCACCACAACACTGCTCACAGAGCATTTTACCAGAGGGGACTTACTGGTTTTACTGGGAGGATTTGGAGAGGTAGTGAAATGAAAATACTGCTGCTGAAAAAGCTGCTGCAATATTATCCCCACTACACCTAGACAGCTCATAGCTCATTTATCATTTACTCTGCTGTATAGACTTAGCTAAGGCATGGAGAGGTCAAGGGCAGCAGTGCCCACCTGCTCGGGATCTGGGGCGCCCTTAGTACGCGCTCAGAGCGGCACTGCTGCTGGCTGGCACGCCGCTGGCAGCGCTCCCCTGTGCTGCGAGGCACAGCCCAGCTGCCACCTCACTTCCTCGGGGTGAAAAGCCCAGACCAGGCTGGCTGTTCACAGGGGAATATTCAACTGGTGCCTTGGGAGCATGTGCAGACAGTGGGGGGAGTTGGGCGTCAGAGTCGGTTCTCCCATCACGTGCAAGATTGCACAATTCCTGGGGTGGAGGGAAGAACAGTGCATAGTGCTGGGGCCTGGATGAAACCTTCCAGCCAATCCTTTTCCCCAGTGCAGATTTTAGTCCAGGTTAATAGCAACATAGGGTAGTTACAAACCTTCCCATATGCTTCAGTTTGGGAAGGCAGGCTGAAATGCTGTGCATCGTGCCCTGAACTCATGCAGCATTATTTCAGTTCCAAGCAGCTGGTTACTCCAGCCAAATGTGTGAGTCAAGTGTGAGACCTCTGCCTAGTGCCAGCAAAGGCAGCTCGCTCGAAATGCAGGTAAGTGATGTGGGGAGCCATACTGAATGGTGAGAACTGACACAGCCCCATCCAGGATGCTGAGAATTAAATGCCAAGGAGGGAGTAAATCAGTGTAGGGTCTCAGAATGAACTGAACTGAACCACCATACTCATGAGACACTGTGGGTGGGGAAAGCCCCAAGTGAAACCACCTGGTCAGAGCTGCTGAGTCAGGCATGGAAGTGCAAGGCAGTGTCAGGACAGGGTTGCCTTTGCAGCCTTAGGTTGGCTTGGTGGCCTTCAGCAAGGTAAGTCCCAAGGGGGTTTTCCGTGATGCCTTTGCAAGGGATTTGCTGCTTCCTGAGGGATTGGGGTTGTGTTTTGGGGAGCTTTTTTGGCCAGAAGTTCTGGGCACTGCAGCTCTGCACATGGGGCTGTTCTCCTAACATGAATCACTGGCTTCACATTAACTTACTGCAAAAGCCTGATAACTAGTGGCCTCAAATCTGATACTGTAAATCTGTGGATACCGGTGACTTTGATCTCTGCTCCTCGCTACCGCATCTGCCAAGTGAGGATAACACAAAGCAGTCTTGGAGTTCTGTGAGGGCAAGGGTTGTTAGTGTGTCTGTAATAATCTTTGGTATGTCATGATGAGCACTGTACAACAGCTTAGATGGAAATGGGGTAATTCCAGCCTTCAGGGTTTTATAATAAAAAAGGTTGTCGGAGCTTAATTATAAAGCCTTGATACCACTTCTGGACACAGCGTGGCTTAGTTCTGAAATGGAGAGGAGCTAGATCTGGGCTGGTGCTTGATCTTGCTGTGCCTTCAGCAGCATGGCTCTGTGCAGTCATGTTTTTATAAAAAACACGTTTAGTTACTCCATGTCCTGTGTCTTTTGACATTTATTTCCTTGCCTGGAAACCCCACATTATGCTCATTACAGTGGTGATGAGAGGACTGGGTTTTGGAAGAGGGTGGGGCTGGATATTAGGTGAAGGGCAGAAAGGAGTGCCCAGGAATCAGTGGTTTGGGACATCGCTGCCTTCCCTGCTGCCATCCTGTTTGGGAGAGGGGCCGTAGCCCGCCCCTGGCGAGCAGAGACAGGAGCTGTGCTGCCAGCGTGCCCTGGGAAGTGCTTGGGTCTGCTCTGCTCTCCCAGCACCCACCTGTTTCTAGACAGCACTGTGCTTTGGGAAGGCTGCCTACACTCTCCTGATGCCAAACAGGGTACCATAGCAGAGCACAAATGTAAATTCAAATCTCCTGTGAAAAGTTGCCTTTCAGTTGGCAATTCCTGGTCATTGCTTTGCATGTGTAACTCCTAACGAGCCGAGTCAGATCACCTTCAAGAAATGTTATGTTTCCTTGCAGAATAAGAGCCGTCCACATTCTAGGGGAGAGTATAATGTTTACAGTACCTTTCAGAGTCATGAACCCGAGTTTGACTACTTGAAAAGTCTAGAAATTGAGGAAAAAATTAATAAAATTAGGTGGTTACCACAACAGAATGCTGCTCATTTCCTGCTGTCTACAAATGGTAAGGACACTTTATTTTTGCACAAAGAACTTATGTCACTTGAATATTATCTCACTGTGATCCACTTGTGCTTTGTTTTCTTTCTGGAGTGTTTTGGGGTTCATTTAATGTCTGTGTAATTATATGCAAAATATGTTTGGGTTGTAATACTCTGTAAATTACTGATCTATGAATGTAAAAATAATGAAGTGGCAACAGAACAGGCACAGTTAGAGCTCCATTCTATGGGTGTACTGACCCTGCTATCAACTTACCTTCCCTGTTACTCTGCTTTATAATTTTCTCTTTAAGGGCTTCCCAGTATGCTCAACTGGAGCAGAAATCAGAGTTTGACTTGGTCATCCTGATTTTGAAATTGTTTCTTTTTGTCATCCCTGATGGGTTTTTAATCAAAGCATTTGAAATGGAAGCCCTGTAGTTACAGTGCTCTTCCTGTGCTTTTCCAGTGCCAAGGCTCTGCAAAGCAACCCCTGACAAGTCACTCTAGGAGCACTGTATCTTAGAATACCTAAAAGCAGTGCAAAAAGTACAAATTGGAAGAAGTTTCCATGACTTATTTATTACTGTTCCTAACAGGTTTGATCTCTTTGCCTTGTACTTCAGTGACTTTATGTAAGGACTGATATTGGACTTGCTATATGCAATTTTAAAAGCAGGAATGACTTCTGTCTGCTGGGCTTTGAAATTAAAATAATCCTACTTTGATAGAAGTCTAAATTGTGTCATCTTACGAGCTTTAAAGCTATGTAGTAGTTTGGGGAGGAGGCGTTTGTATCCAGTTGGCCAAGATCTCTCTCTGGTGCCTATGCAAAGTCTTGGACATGGTGCCTTTAGATGAGGAACCCTAAAATAACAGGGCAAGTCCTGCTTTCGCTGCCTTCCGCTGCCTCCTAGCAGACACCCAGGACAAACTGGGCTTTCCTTAGGTTAGTGTATGCAATTCATGGGTTTGGGGTTTTCCCTAGTATTTGTCTGCTAAAGAATAGTTCAGAGAGTCATACAGGGCTTCCTGGTGAATGTTGGTAGTTGGGGTGTGAAGCATATCCCGTTGAAGTGTCATTGAGGTGGAGGGTAAGCACAGGGCACAGGGCCACACACTGAACTGGAGTTAAGGTGGAACCCACCGCCCCCATCCCTGCCTTGCTGACACTTCATGCATTTCCCACCCACATCCTCCCAGTGCAGGTGTCTGGTATATATTTGTTTGGTTTCATGTATCAGTTCTGCTAAACAATGGAGCTGGAGGCAGAGGGCCTGAGGTGTGTGCGCAGGGCTGCGCTCCCAGCCCCCGTGCCGCTCAGTGCGCTGCTGCACGCAGTAGGAACCCAGAGAGAGGAATAATACCCACTCTGCTGCCTCCATTATTTAGGGACTGACTTTGAATGCAACTCATTCTCAAGCATGTGAATTTTTTTGTTTTAGATAAAACTATTAAATTATGGAAAATAAGTGAAAGGGATAAAAGAGCCGAAGGTTATAATTTAAAAGATGAAGATGGAAGACTTAGGGATCCTTTCAGAATCACAGCACTACGGGTACGTTTCTGCTCTGACTCTAAATAGCTTTGTGCATGTACTTCTCTACCCTTGTACTATAAAAGTTTCCACCTAACATGTAGGTTAAATCCCATGTTTTGGTCAGGGTCATTGAAAAGTTTTATTTAAAAAACATGAAGACACGTTATATTTTTATATATATATAAAATATATATTTGTATATAAATATCTATAAATATATAAAGTACTAAATAAGGATCCTCTGGTAAACTTGATGCAAACTTTCATTATTATAATATCCTAATAACAGCTTCTCAATTGTGTGTTGGTTCAGTTTTTGTTGGTTTGGTGATTTTTAACATCTTTTGCATATCTAAAAAGGGTTTGAAATGTAGACTGCTTTTTAAAACAGAACTAGTTTGTTAGAGACAGCCTTCATCCACCTCAGTGTATTCAAATTGTAGAAGGTACACTGCTTTATTGACAGCAGTAAGATACCAGAATGTTGCTGTTGAAGCCTGAAAATGCAGCAGTTTGGAGTATGTGTGTGTGGGGCTTTCCTGCTCTGTACTGGGCTCGCAGAGAGCAGGGACCCATCCTGCTGTGTTCTTAAAATAGCCTGCCATTGTAGTGGGACGTGAAGGGAGGTGCAGGAGCGCACTTCCCTTGGAGCCTGAAGGTGTGGCTGCCCTTGCTGGCCAGGATGCTCTGCAGAGGATGTGCTGTAGTGCCCGGGCTGGTCCCTGTACAGAGGGGCACATGCCCAGGCTGCCCTTCAGACCCTGCATGCTGCCTGGGGACACCAGCAGGCAGGGCCCTGCTCTTGGGCTTAAAGTATCAGCCGTGGTGAAGTCAGGAAGAATTTGGCTTTGACTGTATTGATTTATTTTCCCCCTCTATGGCTTGTATTTCGCTTGGTCTTGTCTGTGGGAGCAGGGCTCAGCGTTAAACAGTGCTGGGTGTGCCATGGCCAGGTAATGGTGGGGTTGTCACTAGTGAGTTGGGAGCAGTGGGGAACTGATGTGTGCTTGAGTAGCCCTGGCACCTTCCCCTCGCAGAGTGACGCAGTGCAGGGGGCGTGCTCTGGACATGGAGCCATTTAACACAAGAGAAGCAGTCCTGTGGGCTTGGGGGTTTTCTCTGTGGGTTTATGTCGTTGCCATAAACAGGAATCAGACTGAGGTGCTCAGTGCTTGCGGAGCCGGCGCTGCTCCTGGCACTCGCAGGCAGGGGGTTGTGGGGTGGCTTTGCTTGACTTGCACATTGAAATGAAGCTTTTGGTGTACGTGAGGCACCATCGTGTGGGAAAGGATCCACTTCTTCTGGAGAGTGTCCTTCTGTGGGCGTGTGGGAGCCAGAATCTGGTTACTGTAATGAAAATAGCTCAAGCCAAGGGAGTGAAGGATGATGTGCTACCCTAGCCCAGTGGCTGGAAGGAGGTACAGGTGAAATTTTGGGTTGCACAACCTTGCCCTTCTGTAGGAGTAGACATCCCAGGCTATCCATCTGGGAACAGGGTGAGTCTGGAATGCCGCCGGATGGCTTTACAGGGTAGTGGCCAGACAGCTGAAGGACCCTCTAGCATCTTCTCTAAACACTGCAGTATGTTGGAAATCATCGTGTTGGAAGGGAGCTATGTCTAAAAGCAAGAACCTCTCTCTGAAAGTTAGTGATTGAATTTGCTGCTGGGCTGGGCTGAGCTGCAGGCCTTGCCAGGCACTGCATCTGAGGAGAAGGGGTGATGGAATGAACCAAATCTGAGCCATGACTGGCAGAAGGGGAAGAACCCTGCCTAGAGGTCCCTCCGTGTGTTGAGAGATCTAGGGGATGTGTACCCCAGGCTTTTATGGGCTTTGTTTGCATGTTTTGCTGCAGAGGTTGAATCCACTTTTGTTCATAAAGAAGTAGAGAGGGAGGAGGAGCAGCCCGTCAGCGCTGCGTCCTCTGCACAGAGACCATGGCGCTTCGAAGAGCCTGTCCTGACAACTCCCAGGACTGTGCTTGCCATTTCACAAGCAAGCTAGGAACACTCATGTGACAAGATAGGGAAACTGCCTAATAAAAAGTAATGAATTAATTTGAATCATTACAGTTTGATATAAACACACTGTGAGATACAAGCAATTACAGAGCTCTTGGATTCATTTGCTGCTGGTTCCAGGAAGACAGATTATCTCAGGCACTGTCACGACTTTTTTCTTGGTGGGATGATGTAAGTCAGTGTCCTGATGGACTGTAGGTCCTGGAACAGCCTAGGACGTCCTTGGGCAACCTGAAACTACTCACTGCCCAGTGAGGAGGAGCTGGAGGGAGGCTCAACACACATGACCCTGACAAGAACCTGTTTCCCCCATGGGTCAGGGGGTTGTGAGACTGGGCATCCCTGTGTTCCTAAAGCTGTACCCACTGATGGGTCACACAGGGGGTTCTTTGCAGGCTATGCCTTACAGTGTCAGGAGCACCCCTCTAAGGTACAAGGTCACTTGTGAGCACTTGCTTGAGATTAATGTAATCATCAGCTTTCATTATACACTGCAGGGTTTGCCTGGTGGGTGAGGTACAGGTGAAAGTTTGGGTTGTTTGACAGGTCACTTCTGCAGGGGTCAGTGTCTGAGGTGTTGGGTGGTAGGTACACAGCCAGCACTCCTCAGCTGCTCCATTACTACCCTTGCTCAGTGAGTTTAGTCATGAAATCAAACTGGAAATCTGTGGTCTGCAATTAATTAATGTCTTCTGAATCAGAAATCACTTTTTACGCCAAAATTGACTGTTCTTTTTCACGTTTCAGGTGCCAATATTGAAACCCATGGACCTAATGGTAGAAGCAAGTCCCAGAAGGATATTTGCAAATGCACATACTTACCACATAAACTCTATTTCAGTAAATAGTGATCACGAAACCTACCTTTCTGCAGATGACCTAAGAATTAACCTATGGCATTTAGAAATCACAGATAGAAGTTTTAGTATCCTTTTTGTCAACACTGGGGAACATCTAAGTTATGTGTGCTGAGGTGAATCGCTTCAGTTTTCCTAATTAGAGTAGGTGTTTGATCTAGGGATTAAAAGCCAGGATTTTAAAATCTGGAAGTTCAATACAGTGAAAACAGGCCTTAGGGTGCTCTCATGAGTTCTTGAGTGCAAGCACTCTTTCAGTGGAAAACCAGCAGTAGAAATACCATGGATAGTTTGTTTTCTGAGGAGGAATTGAGAATTTTTGGGAGCATCCCTTATTTGTGGAGTTCAGGCAACATAAGGAAGAGTTGAAAGATTTGGAAAGTAGGTCCTTTGTTACTGTAGCTCCTTCCCAAAGTTTAAGGTCTCTAAACTGAGACTTCTCTTAAAACAAGTTATTTTTTCCATATCAGATTATATCCTTAACTGCAGAAATCTTTTTCAGATCACTTTGCAAGCATGTATACCTGAAACTAACAGTATGTCCTGCACTGACAACCTGCAGTGAAATTAAACTTGCAGAAATACTGGCTATGAAATAGCTCATAGGCAAGGTGTCTGCAGCTTTAGGTAAAGAGATGAAGCACATTCAGTGTTCCATAGGAAGTGCTGAGGAGAGGAGGCTTGAGTGGACTCAGAAGTGACCTCCAGCCTCTGTTAAAGTTGATTTGTCAAGTCTAGATTATTTTTTTTAATTAATTTTTTTAAAGTCCACTCAGGTCACTTTGCTGTGAGTCATGGTGGGAACTAAGATCTTGCCCTGGTTTGCCACTTGCTGTCTGTAACACTTGTTAATTACCCGCTAGAAGTGATTTGGATGTGAAATGTGAAGTGCCTTTACAAAACCCTTCCCAGATATTGTAGATATTAAGCCTGCTAACATGGAGGAGCTGACAGAGGTGATCACTGCTGCAGAGTTCCACCCTCACCACTGTAACGTGTTCGTCTACAGTAGTAGCAAAGGAACTATCCGACTGTGTGACATGCGTTCTTCAGCCCTCTGTGATAGGCACTCCAAATGTAAGTTAGGATCCCACTTCTCTTGGGGTTTCTTGCTTGGTTTTCATGCAAGCTGGAGTGTGTAGGTGTTGTGCTGATAACTAAAGGTACCTGGTTCAGCCTGTTGGCACAGAGTGTGCAAGGTAAGGGGTGGTAGCTGTGTAGAGTGGAACGTTTTAATTGTCTTGTTCTAGGCCATCCACAAGCAGAAGTGTAGCATGAGACAATTGACCATCTGACTCTGCTCCTGTTTACCCATTTATGCACCATAAACTGATGGGAACAAGTGCTTTTGGCACCAGTGAGACCTGTCTTCTGTCCAGACTCAGTCTTGGTGCTTCTCAAAGGTATCTGCTTATCAAATGCCAGTTCAGGGCAGCTTATCCACCTCTGTGGGTTAGAAACTGGGCTGGTGCAGCCAGAGCCCGTTCCCTCAGCGAGCATTCCCAGCTCCGGGGGTAGAGTCAGTGCTTGAGGACAGGGGCTGCCCTTGGAGCGAGTGTCCAGGGCTGACAGGTGGGTGCTCTTTGGTCTGCTGAGCCACCAGACCTGTGTAGGTGAGGACAGCTTGTCTCTTGAACTCGTAAAGGTAACTGCCCGTGCCTTGCACACAGCCTCCTTTCTTGTTGGCCACTGTGCCAGTTGTGGTTACTGGTGTTACTGGTGCTGTGGGGCGACCTGCTGTACTGGTAACTGCAGGTAAGCTTTCTGCAGCACAGGGCAGGTGTCCTGGGTGGGGAAGGAAGGGTTTGTGCAGTGGGAGTGTGGAGTGCCAGGCTGCTTCCTCTGCCCAACGCTGGGCTGCACGGAATCGCTGAGGAGCACCTTGATTTCTGAGTGCTTGTCACTGAGTGACACCCTGTTAAAAGGGCTCTGCTCAGACATGCCATCACTGGTTCTGGGGGCCTTGGGTCAGGAAACCCTGGCTTCAGAGAGTCACTCTACAATTCAAATAACATATTTCTTTCTCTGCTTTCTGAAGCCACGATGCTGTGTTTCAGGTGTGGATGCTAACGTTTCCCTAGGTGGTGTTGGACAGCTTGTGTTCAGGTCTGAAGAAAAGCTTGTTGTGGAGAAGGCTCAGAACGCCTGGGTCCTGCCTTAAGATCCCCTGGTTGGGACCCTGGTGTTTCCATCTGTAGATCAGGTGTCACCTTTCCTGCACCAGTGTGCTGGTGCTGAACTCCTGTTCTCCATTGGGTCCTTAAGACCTGTGAACTGGAGTTGCTGCTGCTGCAGTTGGGGATGGTGGAGATGGGCATGGAGCAAGCTGATGGTTGAGAGCACAGCACAGCTTGAAAGAGATGATTTTCTAAAGTATTTACCACAACTTTCTCTAAAAAGAAACTAGTTTATTGATTTGAAGCTTTCCAAGTATTGAAGAATGTTGAAAGCTCTAAAACTTGGTGTTGGTTTCATTTGCACCTGTGTCTTCTCCTCTCTGCAGTTTTTGAGGAACCTGAAGATCCTAGCAGCAGATCCTTTTTTTCAGAAATAATATCATCAATATCTGATGTAAAGTTCAGTCACAGTGGTCGGTACATGATGACAAGAGACTACCTGTCAGTTAAAGTCTGGGATCTCAACATGGAAAACAGGCCTGTAGAGACATACCAAGTATGGTGCTCATGTTTCCTCACACACCCTTGCTGTGCCCTTCTCTCCCTTCCCTTGATACCTAACAGCACCCTCAATGTCCCGCCAGGTCCACGAGTACCTTCGGAGCAAGCTCTGCTCCCTCTACGAAAACGACTGCATCTTTGACAAGTTTGAGTGCTGCTGGAACGGGTCTGATAGGTAAGGCAGGGGGTCCTTCTGGTTTGGGCTTTTGTTTTCACCTCAGCACTAGGAATTTGGGTTCTGGTCCTGAAGGCTGTAAGCAGGACATAGCTCTGCAGATGTGATTGGTTACATTCCCACCCACTGGGGTTGTTGGGGGTGTTTTAGTTTTGTTTTTCAACAAGACCTCCTTGGTCAGCCCTCCTGCTGCTGAAGTGGAATAGACTTTGGTATGTCATCTGGTTTGTGATACGAGTTATTGTGAAGTTCTGTGCAGTCAGGATGGGCCATCCCAAGGTGTGAAAATGCAACGGTTTCCTTCTCAGAGTGTGTACCAGAACACACACTCGGTGTCTGGCAAGCTTTATCCTCTTTCCATGTTCTCTGCAGGCTAAAGAAGATCAAACTGCCTTAAGTTATTCTTGGCTTTGTGGAAGGTTTGTGATCATATCTGAAATGCCTAAAGCAGTGGTTGTGTGCTACCAAGTTCATTTAACAGGTGTCTCTTCAGATGTGAGGGGTGACAGGGTCAGCCTGTGAAACAAGCTTTGGCCTGAATCTCTCACATACCAAAGAACCAAAGAGCCACCACATGGTTTAGAGGGGGAAGTGGGGCCTGGGAAGGAGAGGGAGAGCTGCTGCTGTTGTGATGATGGCTGAGAATCCCTGTGCTGCTGCCTGCCCCTTGGGGACTGGTTTCTTAAGGAAACAGTATTAAAGACCAAGGGTTAAACGCCAGGTTGGGAGTGGCTTTGAGGGGAGAGCACACTCCATGAATTGCTGGCAGTGCCTACAGCACCTACCCAAAACGAGTGGAGGAGGCAGTGTGTGGGTGCTGTGTAGGTGCTGCAGAGGTACTGTGTAGGAGGTGCTGTGCAGGTGCTGCAGAGGTACTGTGCAGGTGCTGCAGAGGTGCTGTGCAGGTGGTGCATGGCTTTCAGTGAGGTAGAATGCGGGGCACCCGTCCCTTAGCTCGGTGGGTCCCTGGGTCTGTTCAGCCAGTCTCTTCTGGAGGGGTAACCCAAGGCAAGGCAAGCTCCTCTCCTTTAACCTGAGTCACTTGCCATGGAGGGCACAGCGCTCACCACCCTTGGAAGAAGCAGTTCCCTAGCACAACGTGAGCAGGAAACGTGCTGGTGGCACCTCACCACCCGTGTCACTCGTTTGCTGATGCCATGAGGACTGTGGGCAAAGAGGAGGCGAGGGTGAGGCGGTTGTGATTTTCAGAGTCTGTGAGACTCCTGCTGTGTGGGGAGCAGCTTCTCCAGGTCCAAGTGCTAGAGACAAGTGTTTGATACAGAAAATAACAAACAGCTCGGGTGCAATACTTCCTGAGCTGCAGGCAGGCTGTGAGTTGGAAGGGAGATGTGTGAACATGTCTTTGGATGCAGATTTGCTACCTCACTCAAAAGCGAGTGGTACCTCCTGTACAGACCCCGAGCTGGGCCTGGGGCTGCTGCAGGCACTCACACGCTGGGCTGGTACTGACCCAAGGCAGGGTTGGTAACTGATCCATCGGATCCACGTCCTCATGGACGCACTGAGCCAGGACAGCAGCTTCCCTCTGCTCCCACCTGGTGCTGGGGTGAAGGGACAGAGCAGCGACCGGAGAGCCTGATGTGGAGATAACGGAAGTGTAGGGCTGCTGCTGGGTGCTGGTGGCAGGAGGAGGACCAGGAGGAAGGCCTGGCAGTGCCAGGCTGGAAGCAGTGCCGCAGCCTGGGAACGGTGTCGAGCAAAGGTGTATGTCAGAGGACAGCAGTGCAGTGCCACACAGGGACTGTGACCTCGGCCTGCCGGTCCCCTGTGCGCCAGAGAGGAGGTGGGGGTTGAGTGCTGCTGCTGGAAACCTAGTAAGCCTTGCCTCTCTTCTGCTTTTGAACAGCGCTATCATGACTGGATCTTACAACAATTTCTTTAGAATGTTTGACCGAAACACGCGACGGGACATCACTCTAGAGGCTTCCAGGGAGAGCAGCAAGCCCCGGGCCATCCTAAAGCCGCGCAAGGTGTGCACGGGCGGCAAGAGGAAGAAGGATGAGATAAGCGTTGACAGTCTGGACTTCAACAAGAAGATTCTGCACACAGCGTGGCACCCCATGGAGAACATCATTGCTGTGGCTGCCACCAATAATTTGTATATATTCCAGGACAAAATTAACTAAAGATGACTTACCCGAGGACAGAGTCGTCGTCTTGCATAGTTAAGCTCAGTTGTTTATCTGTAAAAGAGAAGGCCTTGTTGTCCTACCAGTGAAGAACATTGATGCACTTACTCCCCTTTAGGTAAAGGCGAGGGTCTGGCCTGGTTTTTGAGTTCCTGGAGCAGTTCTGCCTGCGGCGGGGTCGGGAGCACCGCTCACAAGGCTCTGGGAGCACCTCTCTAGAGGCAGGAGCGATGGACAGCGCTCACCGAGGCCACTGCTCAAACACAAATGTATTTATTTCAGTCTGAGCCTTCCTTTCCAGTTTATAGACCAAAAATTTAACACCCGAGGAGAAAAATTGTCATAAAAATGTAATTTCTATCTCTCGCTCTTTCTCTGCTGTAATATTTGGGCCTTTCAGAACATGTATTGTGCTTCATGCCTGTGAACATTCCTCCTCTGGCCTGTGTCTGGGCTTAGGTGTTTTTACCTTTGAGCACTTAGGTAGGTCTTGAGTTGGGTTCGTAGACAGGTTTCCATGAATATTTACTCACCGACTGTATCTATAACCACACCTTCTGGTGTAAACCACTTAATAAAATAACAAACTATAACAGTGTTTTTAAAGCTGAAGGTATGTACTCAGTCTTTTTATTTTTGTATTGCATGTCCTGAGACGGTGCAGAACCATTCGATGGGCAGATCCGACAGCCTTCGCCCCGAAAACACAGATTTTTGGCAGACTGATAGGAACTCTTTTTGTGTAGTATTTCAGATTCTAAATCCAGAGTTTCAGTCACACGGATTTTCTTGTCCAGTGCTGTCTGTGTCCCAGCTGGGTGACTGGAAGGCGAGCGGAGAGATGCCCACAGCCTTACAGAGCGTTCAGTGCTCCTCTCCGCTGCCCCGCTGCCTCTCAGTGCTCCCTGGGGACACGCCTTACGTGCATTATGGTTTTTAACCTTTTATTGTTTGTCATGGAGACAGAGTTTACTTTAACCCTGGTGTGGCTCCCTGTCCTTGGGATGCAGCTGGAGCCGGCGCAGCCCCAGCTCCCGACAGCAGCGCGGCCCCTGCAGCCGGCACCTTCCCCCCGTGTCACCGAGGTGTCGGGAAGCGCCAGGCCGCAGGCGGCTCTCCCTCTAACTCTGTCTCCCGAACTCGGTTTCAAGCCTTAGGTAACTTCTTTTGTTTTGTCGTTCCCCCCAAAGAGGCCTAAAACCCATCGACCTTCTCCCTGCCCCAGGCTCGGCGGGGTGAGGAGCTGCTCCCGGAGTTCCGCAGCACGGAGCGCTGCCGGCACCGCGCCCCAGACCTGCCCCTGGGGCAGAGCTCCCTCCTGGAAGCCCAGAGCCCTCCTGCTTCCCAGAGGAGTCTCAGCACTGTGGTTCACACTCCGCTTCCCTCAGAACCAACATGAATTGTGGCTATGGAACCTGATCCACACGTGCCAGAGAAGCTGCTCCCTTCCTGCCCCCCGGCCGATGCCCACGAGTGCCGCGCTTGTCGCAGTGAGCTCAGAGGTGCAGCCACAGCCAGGAGCGTCCGCACGGTGAAGCCTCTGCTGCTGCCTGTCGGCTGTGGCACAGTTTGAGCGCGGGAACTGCGGGACTCCGGGGTCACTGAGGCGTCGGGGGGTCGGACTCGCTCCGGGGCCGCGCGAGCTCCCGCCACGGGGCTGTACAGATTGTTCCATTATTTTGACCAAAAAGTTTAATAAATTTTAAATGTTTACCTGGCCTTGCTCTGTGTACTCTGACCACTCCTTCCGCTTCCGCTGGGGAGGTAAGCCAACCCAGAGCTTGCTCCTAGCTCTTGTGAGCGGCTGGGCTTGGGCAGCCACACTCTGCCTCCCAGCTGCCTGTCCAAGCCTTGGTGGGTGTAGCAGTGCTGTCTATTTTTGATCTATTTTTCCAGCAGATGTAAGTGGGATATGAGTATCTGTACCACTTCCAATTAAATAGTTTTGGATGATTCATGACATTTTTATCATTTTGTGTTATCTAAAACCAGATTTCATCGTCAGGGCAATAACATGACCTGTGAGCAGCTCCAGTCCCCAGCATCTGGCTTGGGGAGGTGGGACATCTCCTGGGGAGAGGTGATGCTGGGACTCTGCAGTGCCACCAGCCCCTGCACACCCATGCTGTGGGGGGCAGAGGCTGCCAAAAATACCCAGGTCCCAGCTCTTCAAACACCTCCCACAGCGAGGTACCTCCAGCCCTGGTTGTTCCCAAGGAAATCCCTGCAAGAGCTGGTTTGTTCTGGAAGTCGGAGATAAAGAGGTTTAAAGCTGTTCCAGCAGTCGCTGTGCTGGTGTGGGGAATGTCTCGTGCTGTGAAGGAGGAACCGAGTCCGTGCTGGGTCCTGGAGAGTTTGAGGGGAGCTGAGGGAGCTGCAGGTCCTCCTCCCTTCTCAAAGCTTGGGTGTGTTTAATCCTCAGGGAGCAGGTGTCTGGTAACAATCACTGGTTTGGGGAAGAGAAGGTGCTGGGAGAAGAGGACCCATCCTCTCAGTGTGCCGCTCCCTTGGGATGGGCTCGGAAATGGCAGGATTGGGATTTCAGACATGGGATTTACACTGACGACAAACACGCTGAGTTAGGGACTCTGCTCCCTGGGAAAGGCCGGTGGCTCTGGGGGGCTGCGCTGGGGAGGGGGAGGAACCAGGATTTGGTGTAAATACAGCCCCAGGTTCTAGTGCTGAGCTGGTGCCGTGGGATCACAGGGATGGGTGTTGGGGCCAGCTCATGGCAGGAGGGTGGGGAGAGGGTGCTGCTGTGCCTGAGCACAGCTGGGAGGCTCTTGGAGCTCTGCCTCCCCCACATTCAGTCTGTGATTTTCATTTCCTGGGGAAAGGAAATGGCTGGCACCACACGCTGGCAGCCCCGAAAGCTCCCCATGTCCTGGGCTGCGTCCCCAGCACTGGGACCAGCAGGGCTGGGAAAGGGGGATTCTGCCCCTCAGCTCCGCTCTGGGACACAGAACCCCCAGCAGCGCTGCCTCCAGCTCGGGGGTCCCCAGGAGCCCCAGGGATGATGGGAGGGCTGGAGCCCCTCTGCTCTGGAGCCAGGCTGGGAGAGCTGGGCTGGCTCAGCCCAGAGAAGAGAAGGCTGCTTCTGGGGAGAGCTCTGAGCCCCTTCCTGTCCCTCGAGGGGCTCCAGGAACAGCCTTCAGCCAAAGGAGCCACAGGGTACCCAGCCGTGACAACAGCCCAACAGCCAGGAGCAGCAGCCCCAGTGCTCTGGTTCACCACCAAAGGAACCACTGTTTGGGAAAGCAGCCGGTGCCACATCCCCCCTTGCAGATGGAACCTGCATCCCCCCACCCTCACAGGGGGGCAGCAAGGGGCTTTTGCCAGAGCAGGATGGGGAGAGACAGAATTTTTAGTGGGCAGAAGAAAGGTGAGGAACTGTCCCAAGTCCTACACGTGGCTGGAGTGCTGCTGTGGCTGGTTACAAACAAACAGGCTCCTCTGCCAGCCAGAGGGTGCAGTCCCACATCAGGGGGACAAGGAGGAAGCAGACAGCAAGTTAACTGAAGTGGCGACGCTGGGACAGAGCCAGAGCATCTGCAAGCTCAGGGCAGTTCTGGTCACAGAGGGACCTCTGGACTGACGGTTCCTATAGGAACTTCTTTCTTACCCCTCAGTTACACAAGTCAACACCTTTAACAGGAGCCTGACACCAAAGGGCCTCGTCAGCCACTTCCAACAACTCCCAGAGAAGAAGGAATGAGGAAACCTGGAATCCACGAGGAACCTTTTTATTTAAATATATAAAACACAGTATTTTGGCAAACATCCACATTTCATTAAATAAGGTAAAATCACTGAATGAAAAGGCATTCCATTAGTACAAACAAGTAAGCAAGCAACCCTTCTAAGAGCTACAGGAGGCGGCAGACGAAGAGGCAGAGGCAGCGCTGGACAGATGAAGCAGGAGCCTGCAAGCTGATGCAAGGAGCAGCTGCTGGTGCCGCCTTGGGCACCCAAGCTCAGGCTGCTGCACGTCAGCCATGCTCTGCGCTGGTGTACCAGGGCTGAGGGGTGGGCGACCCCTCATGGGGCAGTGACAGCAGCAAGCTCAGGGAGGGACAGAGCCCTCAGGGAGGGATTGGTGGCTCCATGTCCCAGGCAGATGCACAAGGCCATCCCCCCTCTGGGCTAAGCCCTCAGTGTCACGGTGACAGCGGCAGCAACGAGCATTCACACCATGAAGTATGGCCAAGCAGCGGGTTAGATGGATGCCTAGCTGGACCACAGCTGCTGTGTTAAAGCCAGGGCTGTTTTACAACATGAGTTCTTCCCATTTTCAAAGATGCTTCACTACAAAGCCACCTACGAGCTGCTAACATACCCGAACACGCTCTGTGAACCCACCCAGAAGGCTACACCCCACACCCCTCTTCAGCGTCCCCTCCCACTGTCGCTACACTAGGAACACAACATTTACAGAAGCACACGCTGGTCAGGCCGGGACGGTTCTGCCCTTCCCCTCTGCGCTGCCAGAGCGGGACTCTGCTCCCACAGCGGGTGCCAGGCGCCTTCAGAAGCTGCTGCTGGAAGCCGTGGTCGTGAGGCGCCGCCCGATGTAAATCCTGCGGGCCGAGAAGAGGGGCTGAGCGCGCTGCGCCGAGGGGGGGCGCAGCGGGGGGACCCGCGCTGGGACACTGGTTACCTGGCTGCCAGGGCAGCAGCAGCGCCAGGCAGAATCCAGGCACTGCCCTGCCAGCCTGCCGCCAGCCATGCGGGCACGGCCCTGCCACAGCCCGCCCCGAGCTCAGCCCTGGGCAAGCGTTCGGCCCCAGGAGCACCAGGGTCAGCGTTTGAGGTTAACACATACCCTGCCTCAGGGCTCTCCCAGCCAGAGCTGTGTTCCTGATTCCTGTCAGGCTTTCCTTGGCTAGGTACCCCAGGAGAAGCCTCTGGTTTCAGTGCCATCTCTGCCCCCCCAGCTCCGGCGTGCCGCGCCGCCACCGCTGCTCCTCGCCCAGGCAGAGGCTGTGCTGCACTGCAGCAGCCACTGTCCCACTCGCTCCCTGCCCAGCTGGACCCACCCAGGGAAGGGCAGTGCCTCTGTCACCAAACCTGTGCGTGCTCCCCAGGAAAGGCCCCGGTGCTCCCAGTGCCCCTGCACAGGCACTCACCCACCGGAATTCGGGAGGAGTCACGCTGCTCTGACACCGCTTCTACCACGGCAAGAGGCCAGGATGCTGGCTCTGTAATAACTGTGCTACAGCCACTTGTAGCTGCAGTCATGTAACTACAGTTTATATCAATGGATCCTCCTTTCACTGCTCCTTAATTGTGCTGACAAACTCCCAACTCCTGAGCGAAGCAGAGAGGGAAAACTGGCCAGAGCGATACCAAGAGAGCAGGAGCAAGCACTGCCCCAGCGACTGTGCCCTTCTGCAGGGAGGAGCACACCACAGCCTGGGCAGAGGGAGCGAGGCCTCAGAGAGAGAGAGAGGGGTGAAAAACAACCTCTTGTTTTCCTTTCCACTTACCCCAGCCCGATGGCAAGCAAGTGAGAAAGCAGCAGGGAAGGGAGGAAGACCTTCAGGAACTCTGCAGAGAAGATGCCCCCTTTCTTCATGACGCTGGTGTTTCTCATGCTGAGAGTGGCTGTGCGCCGGGGGTGTCTGAACAGGAACTCCCTGGGGGGGGGAGCACAGAGCCAGGGGGTTAACACAGACACACTCAGACCTGGGGAGGAAGAGCTGCCCCTGAGCTCACCCAGAGACACTGAGAGCACTCACTTGGGGGGGATGTTCTCTGGCCTGCTGGACCAATCCCATATCCAGTCTGCATTCTTCTTCAGGAGCCTTTCTACTTCTTTCCTCCTTTCAAGGAAGTCTTCTTCAGACTGGAACAGAGAGCCATTGTCAAAGAGCTCCCACCCCAGGGCAGGGAGGGCGCTAGCACCGCGCAGCACAGCTCCTGTTCTGCACCCCCAGCCGTGCTCTGGGCTCACTGCTCCTTCTCTCCCTGCTGCAGACTCTCTGTATCCCTCCCACTGCAGGATTCAGATCCCAGGCAGACAGGGAGGAGGGAGCTCTGCCTTCAGAGCAGGGTGTGCAGGCACAGGGAACACAGCCCCTCTCTGCTTACGTAAAGACTACCTGGGAACAAAGCACCAGAGCCCCACAGACCTGTCCCAACACACAGGACCTGAGAGCAGCTCCAGCTCACACTGAGGTTTGGCAGAGGAGCTTCCAGCCCACATTCAAAGGCAGATGGGTGCCCCACTTCTCTGAAGATCCTTCATCAAGCCAATACAAGCCAAGAGGAATGGACTCCAGTCTCACAGAGCTGGCTGGTGCTGGGGGCAGCGCTGGGAACAGGGGTGAGGCGAGCCCAGGTCTATCTGCACATCTGGGCAGGAAACCCCCCACACTGGCTTTGTTTGCAAGTGAATTACAGCACAAACCTGAGCAAGGGACAAGCTTCTGGCTTAATATGTGTGCATGACATGGGGCCCAGGCCTTGTGATAAAAATAGTATCTGGGCATGGAATTAAAATAGCTGCAGAGGCTCACACACACTCCAGAATGGAAATAAAGCTGCCCAGGCAGCCCTAATCCCAACAGTTTCCCAACTGCTGATTATTTGTTCTCAGAGCCTGTGAGACTGAATGTTCTTCCCATCCTCAGACACACGAAGGGTTTTCTGGGAACATGAAATGATCCGTGGCCAGCTCAGTGTTCAGCTCACCCAAAGGTGGCAATTCACTCAGCCACATTCCTGGGGGGCTGTGGAGATGATGGGGAGGGGGTTGGATAAAGGAAGAGGCAAGGGGCCCAAGCCCCCCTCACATCCTGCTGAGAGCTGATCTCATCCATGTGTTACTGCTACAGCTGTGTAACTCCAAGTGCCTGAGGCTGAAACCCCACAAGGTTAATGAACAGCCTTTCCAAACAGAGCTCCTCAGGCTGGGCAGAGAAGTGTCACCCACCAGCTCCTGCAGACAGCCAAGGAACCCCAGGGAGCCCTGAGCTGAGACCTGGTGTGTGTTCAGCTACAGGTGAACAGCAGCAGCTCAAAGAGGGAGGGACAGCAGAAAGCAGGCTTTTCAAAGTAAAACACAGCAGTCCTGAGTTCTTACTGGAGATCAGGAAATAGCTGTGCACCCTGGAGCATGAGTACCTGCTGGCACTGGTAACTCTTACTACCTTATCATACAGGGCTAGTTCTCTCCATGCCAGCAGCCTCACCCCAGGTCTCCTGATGGTGGTTTTCAAACAAGCAGCTCGTTCTTCAGAGCGAGGCAGGGTTCTTACCTGGAAGCTGTTCTTCTCTCCACTGCTGTGACTCTCTACCTCCAAAGCCCTGTGGCTGTCCTGAGGCGTCTGGGAACGAGGGGGGCTCGACAGAGAGAGACAGGCACAAGTAAGAACCAACTCATTAACTTCCTCATGAGGCTGGTCATGGCATGCACTAAAAGCACAGCTCTCCCAGAGAGCTCTCCTGCCCTGACCACAGCTTCAGCACTTAACCTGCCAATGGGTGCTATAATCCAGCCCTCACATCCAATTAACCTTTGGTTTCTCCCAACCTGCCCAGCAGCTGGCTGTGTGGAGGTGTTTTTCAGCAGGGCAGCAGTTGGGTTTTCACCCTCAGAGGCTGTATGGCTTGGCTGGTGCTCCTCACCGAGTAACAATGGGCAGCAAACAGTGGCTACAAGTGGGATGTGGTTTGAATCCAAACCAGCCAGACAAGAGCAGGAAGTTCTGTATCCCACTGTCTGTTTTGAGCCCTGCTGTCCCTTTCTTTCTGTTGAATAAACTCCAGGCTGCAGAGCCCATCAGAAGCAAGTCAGTGAATTCCTAACGCTGACAGACAGCTGTCTCACGGTGTGATGCTGCTAGAACAGCATTAGGTTTTGTCAGTCAGACAGAGGACAGTCCTTCAGCAACCACCTAACAACTATGAGCTGATGGACCTCACCACAAGAAGTGAGTTCCTCCCCATCACCCTTCTCTGCTGCTGCTCCCTGCAGCAGTGCCAGCAGCCCTCCGTGCTGATGCAGGGCCCCTGGGCACAGCCAGCACGGCTGCAGGGGGGAGTGACTGGGAGGCAGCAGCTGCTCTGCACAGGCAGCCCACCCCTGGGCAGGTCAGCTGCTGCTGAGCTTCATCAGGGTACACCAAAGCCCCAAGAGAGCATCTATGTGAGAAGCCTTCTGGAGTCCTCTCCCCTGCGTTTGGGAGCTGCAGGACAGGCTTCCACCCAAGCAGTGCTCTAGTATTCAAAACACCAATCCTCTAGGCATGGAACTTCCCCTCCCCTCTGGACGTGTGGCTCCACACACAGAGGTGTGGAAGCAGGTCTCTCTTTGCCAGGTGTGCCTCACACCAGCTCTGCCCATGGCAAGGCATGCTGTCTACCTGTCACAGTGTGAGCTCTCTCTGGAGCTGCTCCTCCCAGATTCGTGTTGAGCATCAAGGAGGATCTTCTCCATGTCCCCATTGTGGATGGAGATGGAGGCTGGCACCTGCTCCTGGCCCGTGGGGGTGACAGTGCTGCCGTTGCTGCTGAAGTGAAGCTCCACCCAGGAACCTGCTCAGCAGAATGGGAAACAGAACCAGGGTAAACCCAGAGGGTTTGTGTCAGAGGCATGTAAAACATGAGCCTGCTGCTCCTCCCCAGCCTGACAGGACACTGTGACCCCCAGCAGCACCAGCACTCACATCTCAGCTAACAAACACTGTGCAATGCCAAGCGTGGGGGTGCTTTTGTCAGGGGGCTGGAGAGCCTCACCCAGCCCACAAGGAGCTGGGCAGCACATCGTGTGTCTTCCCACAGCCCAAGAGCCTCTACTTCAGGATAGGTTTGATTTGTATTGTGTCACACAGGCAGCAGGCAAATGAAATCCTCCCCAGGGCTGTCTCTGCCAAAGGTTATTTACTCCTTTGCTGAGAACATTCTGGGCTCAGGAACGCGGTGGCTGTGCTCTGCCCAGCCTTGTTTCAGCAGGGGTTTTAGGTGTTGCTCTGGAGCAACAGAGGGCACGTGGCCAGGGCCGTGCTCCCGGCAGCACGTTCGCCCCAGCAGCCCCCTGGGGCTTCGTCTGGGCGCTGCTGAGCCCCAGCTGCGCGGCAGCAGGCAGGGCACACGCTGACCTGCCCGGGCCAGGAGCCACCGCGAGCAGCACAGGGCTGTGCCCAGCCCAGGGCAGCTGCCAGGGGGCACAGCAGCAAGGAGAGGGCTGCCCAAATGCGGGGAGCACCGCAGGAAGGATGTCTGGGGAGACACAGAGGGGGGTGTGGGCGGTTCTGGTGACGGAGGAACAGCGGCTGGGGCAGAGCTCGGGCAGCCAGCCGTGCTTCCAGGGAGGAGCAGGGGCAGAGCAGCAGCCCGGCGGGTGTGC
>VZTU01030093.1:299-14571 GCA_013400835.1 Zapornia atra | reverse complement strand
AGTGTATGAGATGTCCTGGTGGGCATCTCACAAAGATGTGCATAATATTTCTTGAGCCCATCTCAATCAGAAATTTATTTTTAACTAAGTTAATGTTGATATGCTAATCATGTTCATACTGGGAAATCTTCATGCATTATTGATTTATATATGGTTGGTATAATATATGTTAAATATATAAAGGAAAACTTGTAAATTAATTGAACTGTTATTTAACTTATTACATACAGACCTGGAAAGTACAGATGTAATCATAGCATACCTTTCTGACTCTGAGTTATAAAAATAGCATCTTTAAAATTCCATAGTTCTGCATAAGAATTAATTCATTATTCTAAATTATTATTGTATTCCCAAACTGTCAGTGAAGGAACTTACATGTGTTAATTGAATATCCAAATCATCAATGAAGGAACTTTCTGGTTTCAATACCATATTAAGTTCTCGTGAATCACTCTGTTTTACAGAGAAAGCAATTCTAAATAGATATTCATAGTATGATTTTGTGCAGTCATTCTAAGTGAAGTTAATTTGCTTCAATATCTTTTTTAGGAAATAAAACTGATACGCAGCTTTGCTTTGTTTCTGAGAACTTCATGATGAAAACCAGACAATGAGATTTCCTTAATGAACTTGAGAAAAACAAATGGTTTTAAATGATTCTTCATCCAGGCCTTGTACCACTTTCTTCTACTGGTATCAATGAGTTACTAAAAAGTAATTCAAAAATATACTAATCACAAGTTTCAATAGTACTTACAATACCTAGGAGGATTTGGCACAGTAGTAAGCTTGAGTCTAATGTTCTTTCAAATGTTAGTGTAGTGTTGAATTTAGGGATATAAGCAGAGCCATGAAGGTTCAGTCCAAAGCTCGATTCAGCCTTGTTTCCTGCCTCTAGTAGGAGCCTAATAGGCTGGATGCTTTGGGATAAAAATATATAGAGAAAAGGAAATACAGTGGGACTTCTCTTTTTATATCCAGCATTGTATGCTTTATGTATTACCTCAACAATAGACTGCGCCCAGAAGATTGTCAATGCAGGAAATTGGTTCCTTCTTAAAAAAAAAAAAAAACCAACCCAAACAAAAAACAACAACAAAAAAATCCCAAAACCTTAAGATTTGACACATTTAATGGACTAGGTCTTAGGGAACCAAACTTGCTTTTATTTATTCACTAAATTCTATACATTCTTAGATGTAGAAATAGTTCTGTCTTAATGTACCATGAATGCAAGTGTAAAAACCTGAGAACAGGAGAGATGATAATTGTTAAAAAGCCCACATCTGTTCACATCCTCTCTGTCTGCCCACAAGTGTATATCCATACACTATCAAATGACAGTCCAGGAGGTTTTCTGCCATTAATCCTTGTACTGATTTTTTTTCCATACATCCTGTGCTACTGTTTAAAAGAAGAAGAAGAAAAAATTGGCCAGTCATTTAGATCAAAATAGTCCATGAATTATGGATAGTCAAGATAGTACTGAATTATATTCTTTTGCTAAATTTAGTTTAAAGCCCCTCAGACTGAAAGTCTGATGAACCAGAATTGAAAAATACAATAGCTAATTCAATATGTACAGGTCATACAGTAGATGTAACACCTGGGTGATGCATGCTTCACTGACCAGCATATACGGATACTCTGAAAGTAAAGATTAAGTTTAGTATTTGACACTTTAAAAAAAAAATTACATTTCTGTGGCATTATATTATGGAAAGCCTGCTCTATAGTTCATAAGTTCATTTTGATCAGTACTATGTAAAGTGTCTGACAGATTTGAAACTCTTACTAAATATAGTCTATCAAAGTTGCATGTAATTAGCAGACTCATTGAACTGAAGAGTTATTTACAGCTATGTTGTGTTTCTTCAGCCTTTATCGCTGCACTTCTGCTGATAGCAGTCATCCACAGAAATGCCACAGAACATCAAATATACATTTTAATCAGTACTGATCATTAGAAAATGTACATTCTTAATTGCCACATAAAATAGGGTTACATATGCATTCCAAAATATTTTATTAACAGCTCCTGTTCACCAGAACAATAGCTTTCAGTCTACGTGGGCTTTCAGTGTACTGGATTGATTTGGTATCTATATTTTAATCCTTCATTTTCAGAAGCTTCATGCCTGATATTAGTGAAATCTGCAGTAAATAAATATCTAATAGGAGTGTATGTCAGAATCTATGTGGTGTATTTGAAATGAAGTGCATCTTACCCTTAGAGTTTCACTTAATTCTGTCAAATAAATCAAATGGCAGAATCAAACTTCAGCAGTACCTTTTTCTCCATAGTGCAACCGCTGGAGTTTCTTCAAGGAAGGAACTTTCCAAGAGGATTAGACTTACTGGGTATCTTTTCCTACAGTGGTTCTCAATGTTTTGTTTCTTGAGGATTCATTAAAGTGTGGAACATCACTCTAGACATAATTGAAAACTAGCAGTGAATGTTAGAACCTATTGACAACTATCTACAATAAATACTCAGAAAACCTACTACTGTACTATTTTATAACCCCAGTGGAATCACTGCACTGAAAAAGGAGTCTGTATTTAGTTTGACTAATCTGTGAATTCCTGGAAATAATCAGTTTATAATCACTTTGAAAACAAGAAGCAACCATAAATTTACTTTGGTACTATTTATATCTTCATTTTAAAAAGTCTAAAAGATTATCTTTTTTTTCTCTTAGCATTGGGCTCAGGGATTCTTTAATATACATCAAACTTGAATCACCAGTGAAGGGAAGAATTTGTCCTGGTTTTGGCTGCAAAAGGGTAGTATTTTCTTACTGGCATAGTGCTGTGTTTTGGATTTAGAATGAGAATAATATTGATAACACACTGATGTTCTTAGTTGCTGCCCAGCAGTCAAGGACTTTTCAGCTTCTCATACTGGCCTACTGCCAAGGAGGCAGAGGGTGCCCAAGAAGCTGGGAGCGGACACAACCAGGAAAGCAGTTGTTCTGTACATCACCTGTTTTGGTTTTGTTTGGGGTTTTTTTCCTGTCCTATTAAACTGCCTTTATCTTAACCCACAAGTTTTACTTTTTCCTTTATGATTGTCTCCCCTATCCTACTGCGGTAGGCAAGGAGTGAGCAAGTGGCTGTGCAGTTGTTTTAGCTGCCTGATAAGTGAAACCATGACAGTCCATTTTGGTACCCAACAAGGGACCTGAAAAGTTAAGGTAATGTCAGATCTGACCAAAGCATGTTAAAACAAATTCATTGTAAGTCACTATTAGCTTAATAGTTGCTGGTCACAATGTTGTATTACCTGTTTGCATGGTTGTGTCATGTATGCAAATCCTTGCTTGTTTTATGGCCTATGGTTCTGTTTATCATCTCTGGATCTGGATTTTCCTTGAGAAATGAGACACTGTAAGCATGAGCTGGTAATCAGTGTATTTTTCTTCAGTTGCATATGTAGCAGACATGCTCTGCCGATTGTACTTCTAAAACACTGTTACCGCTAGGCTGAGGAAGGTAACTAGATGATGATTTTGTTTCCAATAAAGCCTTCCATTTTCAGGAACATGTTGATATGAGTTAATACAGTTGATATGAGCTACCTTGTATTTGCTGATTTCACAGTTTGGTTGGAAGTGGTACAATAGTAAAATTGGTTTGCCTTATACTTCAGTCCAAATAATGGAAGTTTTAATTATTATTAGGATCTGATAATAAGCTTTTGTTAAAATGAAATGGGTCTTCTGCAACTGGGCTATGGGTAGAAGAATCAAAAAATGAAACATACCTTCTGTAGGCAAAATGTGCAGATGTGTCATGTGAAGTTGTTATATAACCTGAAGAGTTAGGGAGGAGATGTTTATTCAGCTCAGTGAACAAGTAACTGGAGTGAGGTTCACAACTTTAGGACACTAAATTAAACATCATCAGTGCAAGAAGGGAGCAGGCTACAGATTTCACATACAGCTATTGTAATATCTTTGCACAATTATGAAGAAAAAATGTGTATGAAAACTTTAGCACTAGAATTCTGAAGAACTTTTTCTTACATTGTGTCATTAGCTTTGCTAGTACATTATCTTGTGCTGTTGTGAAAGTGTACCATGATGACCCTCAAAGGAAAAATAATCGTACCAACTCCAATTTACTTTACAATTGAAAGGGCTTGAGAATGCACAAGACTACCTCCTCAGTAGATTATAATACATATATATTGAAATAATGCACCAACATTGAAATAATAGATTGAAATGCATTAAATATCAGTAAATTGAGTTGTTGAAAAGTTTCTTGTAGAAATAACAGTTTCTAGTGGCACTTAGTGTGTCATTTCTTCATTTTTCCTTTGTACTCAGTATAATGGTTTTGTCTACATACAGACTTGGGAAAATTAATCTGAAATGAATTTTGGAAATGTGTAAGTGAAACCCTAAGTAGGCACAAGTATCCAGAATCAAAGTATCTTTAATTCAGTTGAAATGAATTACTTTGGAAATAAATTCAGCTAAACTGAATCAAGACCGCTTAGTTATAAAGGAAGTATCACAGACATGTCTATCTACAGTTATTTAATTTACTTTAAGACATTTAATAACTTGGCGTAACTTTTCTTGGTCATCCCTTGCACACATTCGCAACACATGTACACTCCAGATTTTCCCCAAAATTTTCCTGTGGAGTGCAAGAGGCTCACTCATTCTGTAATACTTCTACTGTGTACAGCAATTCTGTCTTTGTTTTCCTAATCAGTCTTGAAAACATAAGTATTTTTCCTGAAATTTTTTCTCCATTTTATCTTGTCATTGCATTATAGTTGTATTTTCTTCTGTTAAGCCTTGCAGGAGGACTGACTGACCCATTATGACAATAAGAAATAAGGTAGATATTTTAACTATGCAACTACATACTGAAAAGCCCTGTATGCTTTTTATCACATAGCTTTTAGAGCTTTAGCAATGCTGTTACAGCTGAAATGGACATTTGAATGCAATGCTCACAAATTGCTGTGAGGTTTCAGAACCTAAATGTACTCACAGATTGATTTTCTTGACCACAACATCTTTGAGATGTCTTTTTCAACATTTTTGTAGTGTTTCATAGTAGTAGCTTTCTTAGAAATTATCCTACAGTCCCTTGCACCCTTAAAAAATAAATTTAAAATGAAAAAATTAAAATGACAGGATAGAAGAAATTATTCCAGTATTTTTTATGATCTATAAACAGCAATAATATGAAATCTAGTAAGTGTGAATTTGCTGGAGTCTTGTCACATAACAAAGTCCTACAGCCAACCCAGGCAGAGCACAGCACACAATTTAATAAAAAAACATATTAATTCCTCCAATTTTATCTCTGTAAAGTAAACAAGCATGTAAGTCTACAGAGCTGAATGAAGGAAAACTTATCAGTGAGAAGCCTCAGGTACATAAAATTTTCATAAAGCTGCTGACAGCATGTGTCAAGATATCCAACTGCTTTTGTCATCTTATATCTGTTTATATTTTCCTGTGGTATTGGCTCCTAAGTACTTATTTTGTACTACAATCACCTTGTAACCCTTAAGCAGCAAGATAAGCACTTCGAGCTGATTCAGTGAGACTACTATTTGTTGGAGTAAATCTTCTTCCTTCCTGCTTAATCACAGAAAGCTTTACTGGCTATATGGCTATTTTTTTTTAGAGAGACATCAATCTTGTGCTGTTTGAAAGCACTGTCTGCATTTTCATGTTCATAATTTCTAACTATTCAGACAAACTTACTGGCATTTTTTGTGTTTCTACAGGTTGTGAAACTTGCAGACTAGGAAGACAGAGTAGTGAATCCATCTGATCTGTACCTGTTTTCCAATCTATGGCAAAGTGCAGGAGCATTACAGTAGTAAATCCTGCTTCGGTGATTATTGCCATACGATGGACAGGCCATTTTTCCTGATGGACTTACCAGAGTATTAGATACACACAAATCCATAATAAAGGAATCTTGTTTGAAGGAGTTAGAATTTGTTACGTTCTGTGAAATCCATGTGCTCTGACATCAAGTCACAGTGCCATCCTCTTTAGAAAAAAAACAAACTACTCCTTACAAAGTTTTGAAGAATTGCACTTTTTAAAAAATAATGTCACTATTTTTTCATCCTTTCCTAAGAATTCTTTAGAACTTAAGACCTTATACAGCCTTGACTGTGAGGAATTTGTGCATTGGTTGAGCAAATATAGAATAATCACTACAAATTAAAATAATCACAACTGTTTTCACTCATTTCTCTTTCACTACTTTTTCAATCTCTCCTATGATATTTTTATTTGTCTTTACTGTGATGTTTATTTTATCCTTTTTTAGGATTTATTTTTCCATTGATTTTCTTCCCTCTAGAGGAAGGCATTAGAAACTAATCAGGTAATTTGTTTCTTTTTCCAATAAAGTACCAGGGCACTCCTTATCACTTAAACTAATCTCTAGTGCTTCTGGGTTAGCTTTGAATTTTTACCGTTCTATTCTCTTGGCAAAAGAAGCTGACAGTCACATCTTGCCCTTCAGCTGCTTGTGATGCTTTTGCTTGTGCTCTGCAGATAAGGTGACTGCTGTTCTATAATAGGCAGAAAACCTTATGATAAAGATGTTACTGGTAAGGGCTGAATACACTATTCCGTTTTTGCAGTGCAAAAATTTTCAAGAAGTTGGTGGTTTATTATCCTATAAAGACCGAATGTCATCTTTAGAAGTGTTCTGTGGCTCCCTTAGGCAGAGAAGTATTAGAAAAGTCTATGTTACATGGGATTTTTTCTGGTACCTTTTGTAATACAAATTGTGAGTTTGGTAAAAGAATTAGATTTTCAGTAGCTATAAAAATGGATAGTTCTGATTGCCCAAGGTTAAAATTGATTCGAATGTGGGATTTTTCTATTAAAATCTAAAAAATTCCATTGGGAATTTTAGACATGAGTAATGTAAAAACTTTTGCTGAATTGTTTTAATTGTTTGAATATTCTTCCCATGATTCTCTGAGCAAAATGTAATACTATACAAAATAATAGGCAGACTGCATATTGTGATTGTATTTGGTGAATTTAAAAGCTGTTTGCTGGAAGGGGGGAAAAAAAAGCAGTTTGAAATTTTTTTTACTATTGAGTCTTTGCTTAGCCCACAATCAATATAAAACAATGTTGAAATAAAATCATGGAAAAGGATTTATGAACTCACCTGTGCTGAGACACTTACCTTGACAAGGGATGGTAGCAACAGGAACAAGGTAATACAACAGTTGCCTCTGTATAAATCTCTGTAGGGGACTCTTCATGTCACCTAAGCATTCCCCTGAGCACCCCAAATAAAGTTGCCAACAACAGGTAGCTCCCTCTAAAAAGCAATTTAGAGCACATATCCTAGATGTCAAATGTCACAGTAACCCATTTATTGAAGCTCAAAGTTGTGGTCCTTAGACACAGTGGTTTCATATATTCACTGCTCTTTGCAACCACTCTCTAGTACAGATTAGCTCAGAAAAACTTACTTGATATAATAACCAATGGACATGACTTTTTTCTGTGTATCTTCGTCCATATGTACCTAAAATATTAAACCTTTATGACTGTCAGTGGTAATCCTTACATCCCTCTCCTCAGATAAGGTTTCTTACAATGGTTCCAAATTACACTTGTCACAGCAATAATAGCAGCAGTTTATGCACCTACTTGATGAACCTATTAGCAGATGTGTTTGGAAGGAAGTTTTTGGACAAATTTATGGGCCAAACGCTTCCAGGTTTTTCTTTGACTTCAAAGAAGTCAAAGGTTTCTCAGGTAATGGAATATGCTGCACTGTCTTGTGATTCTCATACCAATTTTCAAAAGATAGGAATAAAGAAGCCTGCATATATTATACTTATACTTACATTATACTTAGTATTTGTACTACTATATATATTTTCATACAATGAAAACCTAATTCACATTGTTAGGGACCAAATCCTGTCATATGTTCCTTTTCACAGCCCAGTATAAGATATTGACAAAGATCATTGTAACTTTGGCAAAGTTATTAAAATGTTGAAAACATACAGGTCAGGTATTGCAGGAAATAGCCCATAACTTAATCAAATTAGCTCTGAACACAGCAATATCTTCGGTAGCATTCTAGTCAGCAATGCATGTATGCTTTTGAAATTGTACATACACTGTGTGATAATGCATGTAAAATGGATAAAGGTATGAGTTTTAACTGGTTTTGTCAAGTGCTTTGAAAAGAGATTGATGCTGAGATAAAAACTACCATTGTTTTTAGATAAAGATCATAGAATCATAGAATCTTAGGGGTTGGAAGGGACCTCAAGAGATCATTGGGTCCAACCCCCCTGCCAAAGCAGGCTCCCTAGGACATATCACTCAGGCGTCCAGACGGGTCTTGAATATCTCCAGAGAAGGAGACTCCACCACCTCCCTGGGCAGCCTATTCCACTGCTCTGTCACCCTCACTGTGAAAAAGTTCTTCCCCATGTTGGTGCGGAACTTCCTGTGCTCCAACTTGTCGCCGTTGCCCCTTGTCCTATCCCCACAGACCACCGAAAAGGGGCTGGCTGATTCCCCCTGCATCCCCTGCTTAAGATAATTATAGACTTCAATTAGGTTCCCCCTTAATCTTCTCTTCTCAAGGCTGAAGAGTCGATAAAAACTTATCAGTTGCAAGGGAAATTTTTTGCTTCAAAGGATGAGTATATTTTTACCTCTGGTAAATATGTGGTAAGCTTGGAGTAATGGAGATGCAACTTAATTTCTTTGACAAGTAACATGCATCATTGTGAAAAAGGGAGGAGGGTTTTATTAGCTGCCTAGGTTATCAGATAATGCTTTGTCAAAAAATGAAGCATAGTTTTACAGGGTTCCTTAAAATATAGTTTCAGGTTAAAATCTGGCTTCTAATGAACAGCAAAGATTCTCAATGTTTTCATGGAAATAGGATGCCATTCTGATTCAAGAAGCCTGTAAGAGATGTGTAGTATAATCTCCTTCTAGCAAAACAGTTATAAATTTAACCTACTGATACAGTTCAGGTAATTTTATATAAAGATTGACCTGTGGTCTCAGTATTAGAGGAGATCATGTGTGTCTAGTATAATAGGGAAAACAGGGAAAATTGTGGTTGTTGCTATATACTATTAATGTACTTTACCAGGACTTCATGGGAAGTACTTCAATGGATAAAACGTAGTATTTTCAGATCTTTTGGGATAATTTGAGTTGTAGGAGCCATATGCAAAGTATACTTCAGTAATAAAATAATTTTAAAATGAAATATAATTAAGTACATAAAATTATGTGCATTTGACTTTAGCTTTCAGGTTTAAAAAAATAGGCAGCATGAACTCTGATGGAAATCAAAATTCTAATGGTCACTGAAAATTATTGGAAATGTTACCCTTTACATCTTTCCTAAGTTCCCTTTAGGAGAAACTCTCTTATTTTCCTTTTTTTCCATTGTTTTCCAATGGTTCAGCCAAGATAGTTATATGTAGATAAGACTTCCAAACTTCACAGGTAAAGCGTACTCTTTACCTTGCATTGAAATCTTCCCAACAAACTTGGAAAACCAGACTAAATATTACACCTATGTTGTGTACTACATTAACCAAACATCCTTCAATTCATGTGTTTCGTATTCACATATTTTACTTTTGCATCACTGGTGTTTTTGTTGTGAAAGCACTAATTATTTTCCTCCAAATTAAAGAAATTCAATTAATAATCATTAGACAGACTCCTTGGAGACCATCTCAATAACTACATAGATAATTAGAAAACAACTAGATTAAATAATTGGAAAATAAAAAAAAGATACATAGTACACATTGAGCAAAAATTTCTTTTTATTGTTGAATTGTTATAGATTCTTTTTACTCAGCAAAGTTTTTGTATTATTTAAACATGCACAATATGAATCATGTAAAAATAGCTCAGCAACTGCTCCATTAAGTTTAATAAATACCTAAATTACAGTAACTACTACCACTGTCATAAGAGAAGCTGAATAAAACGTTACTCATCATATTTCTGTTTCTTAATAACAACATGCTTCAGTCCTAAATATATACAAATCAATCAAAATAAATTTATTGTGATAATGAGATAGGGTAAAAGATGTGCATATTCAAAGTGCATTTACTGTGCATACTTTACTGGATAAGAATCATAGTAGCCCATCTGATTCTCTGATGAGAACTGACCAACAGAGTACAAGGATTCACATATTGTGCAGCTATTGAAAAGCATCTGTCCAGTCATTTTGCCAGTCAAATCATCCATAGTCATATGGAATAGAATAGCTTTCTTTGTAACTTACTGATCCTTCTATAGGTTCTTTTATCTCTACATGCAACAATTCAGTACAGTTGTAAATTATATTAATTGGAACTTGCATATTTTTTCACTTTTTTTTTACAAAGGTTAGGTCATATCAGGCTAATCATTTTCAGTTGTTAGATATTCATGTGAGTCAGCCAAAGAGAAACAGTAAACCTTTTATTTTCCTAATTACTGGTAATGTGTGGGAAAAAATTACTTTTATTACCAACATTATAAACCACAAATCCTTTTCTTGAAAGAACTGCAGTTAGGGAAGGTGTACCTCCAAATGCCCGTGTTTGTGTTTTGATGTTAGCATGAAGACCAAGCAGTATGCTGGTGCTTTCTGCTTTTCTTACCACTGCAGGTTGTAGGAAATAGAGGTCTTTTGTGTCATTAATCTTGTTAGAAATGGTATGACTTCTTTTTCTGAAATGTTCATTAGATCAAATTTAGGTGAGGAGGCTGAAATAATTACTTATTTGGTGTGGCTAATGTTTTCTGTGCTGACCTTATCAGGATCAAAGAGATTTAATATCAGTGAGGCTGATACTAAAAAGGTTTTAAAATAGGTTTGTGTAAATGATGGAGTGAAAGTGTTAATTTTTAAAAGGTGAATAATTGCTATGCAAATAAAATTGAAACATGCTCAGAGAAAAAAAAGCATTAGAATTTATCTTGAGTTTTATGTAAATAATTTTCTTACTGTTGTACTTGGCATAGGTGTGATATAAAATATTTACATAATACAAATTATAATATGCACTACGTACTTTCATGTGGAGCATATGAGAGATTCTTGGCAAAAAGTCTTTTCCAGGGATTTAAATTAAATCTTACTAGTTTTGTACCCTGTGGTGCCAATATGGAACCCAAGCAACCTCACCAATTTACACTGGTAAATTCAATTTTAAAACCAAACAAAATTAAAAAAACAAAACCAAGAATAGTGAAGGTTGCTCCTTTAGATCCTTTTGGTCTTCTGCATTTCTCCAGTAGAAAAAGTTCAAGAATAGAAGCTTATCCTAACTTGGATTTTCTGTGTTTTAGATTTTGTTAATACAGTTATAGTCTTGTTCTCAGGACTTGGTTTTTGATGGGGGTTTTGGGGGGGCGTGGTGTGGGGGGGTGTGTGGTGTAGGGGAGGTGTGGTGTTGTCATGGATATTCTTTAGTGGTTAGTTTCAGGCAATTATTTCTTTCTGATTTTGAATTTCAGTATTATCTCTCCTACTTTCTAACTGGTCAAAATTTTCACCAGTTTTGAAATAAATAGTTGGCTACTTTCATTTTGATGTTTAATGTCTTCCAGAATGGTGTAGATAATCTTTCTTGATGGTGAACCCATTTGGGCTCGTGTGCCACCCTTGTAACACATCTCAGGCCATCACTGGGGTGAGTCTTCTGATGCTCTACTTTTGTTTTCTGTTTATTCTTCTTATTGGTTGCAAACCATGCAATAGAATAGCTTTCTTTAAGAGACAACTTCTGTCCACCCTTCTCTAACCCTGCAGAACTAGCAGGAATTCTGACTTCTTATTTATTTCTTGGTCTGTTCTTGCTGTTAGCTCAAAATATTATGCAGGGACTGGTGAATCTCCTCCCTAACTCCCTTTTTTTTTTTTTTTTTTTTTTTTATNTTTTTTTTTTGCATTGTATTCCACTAACATTGTATTCCATCTTCCTCACTTGTGATATTTTTGACTTTTGAGCTTTTGGGCCCCATTTCCAAAAAAACAAACAAAAATCCCCATCCCATGTAACAGAAAATGACCTGCTTTCAGAAACTGTTGGAAGCTAAATACATACAGCAGTCATCCCAAAGGAGGTGGAATCCAGGAAATATGACCACATATATAGCATAATTTATTGTTGTCCTGATGTCTTTCAGGTGAATCTGATTGGCTAATGAAAATGCTAGCTCTAGTACTAGCTGACTATTCTTCCATAGTCTTAATAGCCAGAAGACACAATGAAAGCTTTAATACACAGATTATTTTGTTTGCCTCTCACTAGAAACCGAAGAGCGTAGTAGAGAAAACTTTTTTCAGTCCGTATCATTTAGAAGAAAATATTGGTGAATATTCTTGATTATTTTTATTATTGAGAATGATGTTATCGGAGTTTAGTGATGAGTCTATGCCAAAAAATGCTGATTTTTTTTTTTAATGAGTCATTGATGCATTATCCATCATTAGTGACCTGTCTTAGACATCTGAACTAAATTGCTCTCTTTTTAAATTGAGCAAATGTGGCATCATTTTTCCAGTCTCCCATAATTTTCTCAGGTTATAATGACTTGGAAGACATTCTGTTTGCCTATAATTATCTGTGCTTATGTTGTTACATTTCAACTGGAGAGATGTTTGTCACAACTGAAGTCCTAGAAAGTGAAATAATTTGTATATGTAAGGAATAACAGATAAAGCCCATGGGCAAACTCCTAGACAGTACACACTTCCCAACAGTCACTAGTATTGCTTGAGTTTTGACCTAAGGAGAGCCCTGAAAGACTGGGTTTCACAGTAATTCAGTTTTCATATCCATTAAATCCTTGTGTTTTTCTGACAAAAGTGGCTGTATGGTTGCCAGATCCAATTGTGATAAAGTTTTATTTCTGTGTGGACAAATGAACAGTAAGAATTTTTAAAAAATGAGAAAACATATAAGTAATTTTATATGGAACATTGATTTAACAGGCGAGGGGAGTAAAATATCTAACTACTACTTTTAAAGCTAGATTCACCGTGGTAGTATATAAACATGAGAATTCCTGAATAATTTCACTTCTAGCAAACAAATACTGAAAGAAGCTGTCCCTTTCTGTAATTTCTGCACCCTGATGAATAAGAAAATAGACCAGAGTAGCTATTTATACTCTGAAAGTTATAGATTCTGGAAAGAATTTGTTTTAAAGGTCAAAGTGCACTACACACAATATTTGAATGCCATATTTTTAATCAGAATAGCCTTTCCAGATCAAATATATATGTGTGTATATATATAAAATTTCAAACAATTTTCAGTTACTTTGTAAAATTACTGCAAATTATTTTTCTAAGAGATAGCAGTGTCTGTCACATTTACCCAAACAGTTAATTTTTTATTGCTTTTAGTTGATTACCTTTAATTTATTATCTTTAGTTTCTGTGGCATTTTTTATAACGTGTAGAATTTCAGTTAAATATATCTGTCTTCTGTAGTGAGGGCACAACCACAAAGTAAATAATCCAGGCGTGATACTTTTTTTTTTTTTTGTAATCCAGCAGGAAAGTAAATAGGAGAGGGAAGGTAATATACATATTCCCCTTACAAGGCTAAAGAGTTTGACTTAATTAAAACTAATTCCTATTCTTGACCTTCACTGGAGCCTACTGAACTTAATAAAATAGTATACTGTGATTAATTTAAATCTTCAGTGTTTCAGTCTTCTTATTTGGTGCCCTGGTCATTAATCACTTGGAGTTATTTATCAAACAAGATAAAGTTAAAAATCTACCAAAGAGAGAGGAAATTTTCCTCCACCTTTGACAAATGTAAGTCTTGATGCCTGTTCTTACAAAAATAATTCATTTCAGGGATTTGAATTTGAGCATAGAAATACCAAATCTGAACCATTTGGAATGTAAGTGTGGAAAAATCTCTTAGAAAAACAGCCTTCAGGAACAGCCTTTATTTTGGGATTTCTCTAGAAAAAATTATCTTCTCAAGTTTTTCATCAGAAATCAGACCCTTCAGAAAACTTCAGAATATCTTTAGTTTCTGACTGTTGACTCCTGTTTCCCAATTTATCTGTCTGTAGAGAATTCCCTAAAGGCTAAGACCATCTGGTCCTTCAGTTTATTTAACTGTTTCTCAGGTTTTTTTGAGCCTTGAATTAAAACTGTCAGGCTCAAGGTTTATAACCATAATGATTTTTCAGACATCATTAATTTTAATGTTTCTAGGATCTGTTCC
>VZTU01030092.1:0-13366 GCA_013400835.1 Zapornia atra | reverse complement strand
ATTGCTGCAGATGACATGTTAATGCCATGAGTACCTCTCCAGTGGCAATATCTATCAGGTTCTCCTGACTCAGGTTGTGTCTCAGCCCATGACCATGCCATGCCAGGGAAAGAACTGGGACCTTCATCCAGCCCAGGGCTGTTCCTACACACTGATCCTTACACACTGGTCACTGTGCTCTACATATGTTGTGTCCCTCCTGCCTGGAGCAGTTCACAGGTTGCTACAGACAGAGTTGCTGCTGTGTTGATGCCTTTATGTCACTGGCCAGATGAAGGAGCGTGAGATGCTTCCAGGAGTGAAATTCCTGTGGAGCATTTAGTCACACAATGAGTGTGACTCCCTTTAGAGTTAATAGAACCCCAAACCTCTACATTTACAGCAAAATGTGTCCTGTAAGCAATGTGAGCTTGACATGAACACCCCTTGTGAGCCCTCTACCCTCTTTTCCTGTTTGTCATGGGGATATTATTGCAATATACCACTCATCTCACTGGCTTCCATAGAAAATGAATTTGAGATAAGACACTGGAGATAAAAGGGAAGTGCCCAACTGGGAGGGCAGCAATAGATTAGGAAACCTCTCTGTAGAAGGAAGGTTACTACAAGGGGAATAAAGAAATGTGCAGCCCAGGGACTGTACAGTCCAATCATGCAATCACAGTTGTGTCACTTGGATCCACAGACTCATCTTAGGTGGTGGTTAAACGAAGAAGGAAACACTTAAATGAGGGAGAAGGATTGGAGTCTCACTGTCAGGCTGCAAACTGGCAAATGGCTGAGCCTAGCAGTGTCACATTGAAGGGAGAAATTCTTAGGAGTCAGCACCCAGTTCCCCTCCATCCATCCCAGCACTGATTCTCCTTCTTAACAATTCAATATGGGATCTTCTTGTAAAAAATGGCTCTTTAAGTGCCCTCTCCCTTGAAAGATGATCAATGCTGTAAGTCAATGTGATGCTTTTTTTTGTTTGACCTCTTACAAAGCAATGTCTAATTCAGCAGGCACCAAAACAAGTTGACAAGCAGCCTTTAGGAGGACAACCTTCCAGCTTTGACTGTCACGTCCCACAGCCTCAAAGTCAGAGAAGGAATGGTCTTTCTAACAGGGATGCTGGCTGCTGAGGCTGGAAGATATTAAGGTGCCTGCAATGTTGCTGCCTCATGTGGTGTTGGAGCCTGTTACTAAGAAGAGCTTTAGGTTCCTGATGCCTTGGCACCCTTCCTATCGTTCCTGTGGCCCTATGCCTACTCCTCCTGGAACAGGCCTCCTGTTTTCATGGCTGGCTTGCCTTGCACAAGGCATACTCATTTTGACATTGTCACCACATGGTGCCTTTCGAGTTTTCAAAGTGAATTTGTAACAGTCACTGTGCTTGCTCGAAGCAGCATCTTCATCCTGAAAGGATCTGGGGCTTAGGAAGGGAGAAGGAACATCTTTATTTCTCTGGTTGCCAAGAATTATTGGAACCCCTCTGCTCAGTTCTCATTGCCTGTCTTTGTTCCTCCTGCCTGCTTTGCCCCTCAATTAGCAAAGTCCTTTAGCCTGCAAAATGTTTGCAGGAGAGGGAACAAATGGGACCAAAGTCCTTCTTGCCATCTGCCAAAGTAACCCTCTGCCCCTTCCAACCTGGTGTCTCCAGACAGATGGCTAGAGAGCCAGGGGCACATCACATGGACCTCCTCCAGGTCAAACAAGGATCAGTGAGCTTCTTCCTCTAAGTCCATTTTCAACAAGCTTTACAGGAGAGAGGAGATAAATAAACCTTTTGTGCCCTTAGACCCTTGATGGGTGCCCCATCCCTGGGGGTGTTCAAGGCCAGGTTGGATGGGGCCCTGGGCAACCTTGTGTAGCTCCAGGCCTGGAGGTTGGTGGCCCTGCCTGTGGCAGGGGGGTTGGAGCTCTGTGATCCATGGGGTCCCTTCCAACCCAGACCATTCTATGATTCTATGATTGCTAACTAGATAAGGGAGCTTAAACTGGACTCCATCTCAAATAGGAATTTGGGCTGAAAATACATCTTCTGAACAACAAGAGAGCTGAGGCAGTGGTCCAAACCTGACTGTCAGATGTTGAGTTCTCTTGAAAAGAAATAACTCATTATTAAAAGCCATCATAACTGTCCAGCTGCAATTTGATGGGTGCTCTCAGCTAGGCCCAGCTTGGCAGAAACCCTGGTGCTAAAGGATCTGGCCCAAAACAAGTTTAAGAAATGCAAAGAGACTGATGTTCCTGCACCTGTGGGCCTGTGGGCCTTGTATCCACAGCTTCTTTCACTGGTCAGAAACAAATCTCATTAACCTGAGCTCTGCTGAAGCTTGCCTGACCTGTGGCTCTGAAGATCAGGCCCAGTACTCACCACTGCTACCCACACCAGCACCATCAGACAAAGTGCAGTGTTGTAGCTGCCCCTTGCATTATTTTTGGAGCAAGCTGTGCTTTCTAGACATATTTTTGGGAAGAAATTGGATGTGTGACAATTGAATTTATTTAGAAACAGGCCTTTGGAAAGAACTGCCTAAACTAACCATACCATGCCTGCTTTTTGCTTAGTTTAAGGCATCATTGACCTTTAGTTAGATCAGTCCAAGCAGATCAGTCGCTTATCAAGATTGACAGCAGCTCTGTTCTAGCAGGCTGGAGGTGGTGCCTCTTAGGGGCCCTTGTTATGTTTGAATCCCATGTTTTACCACAGCCTAAAACTCCCAGAGAAAATTTTATCAACAAAGAAATAAAGTAAAATCATAAAAACATTATTTCCCCCCCAAATTTGAGGGTGTCATTTTGAGTTGCAAAATGATTTGTTAAAAAAGTTCTAAAGTCACATAGCAGGTAAGCTGATGAATACTAATGAGGACTAGTACTAATGAGGACTAGTACTAATGAGGACTAGCTTTTCCAATGAAGAACAAACCTGTTGTAATTATCCAATGCACCACTCACAAAGATTCAACCAACATGAGTTCAGCTGGAGGGAAATGCCTGGTTTTTAACCACAGAAGTGGAATATTGGCCTTTCACAACATGCCAGGGAGACACAGGAGGCACAAGCAGATCTTGTCATACTATACTGTATTATGTTTGTTGATGGCATTGCTTTAAATTAGGTTTACAACCCAAAATTGGCTTCTAATTGTAGTGGTATTTGCAGAGATGCATTGGGTCTAAAGAGGTCAGCTTATAATTGAGGGGGGAGATTTGGAGACAGAGTTCTTGGACACTTCTCAATGTCACCTTGGCAGTTTCTTAACTGGTAGCTGGTGGTCAGATAGGACACTACAACAGAGCTTCACAGTTCAGCTTTCTCCAGCCAGCCAGCAAAACAGACAGACCTCCAAAGCTTTCAGTCCTGGAGCTCTGAACTCACCACCTGCACCAGAAATCCAGATGCCAAGCCTCAGTTCAGCTTCATATGAGTCGAGTCATATGACATATGACAGCCAACAGTGTGCTCAGGTGGCCAAGAAGACCAGCAGCATCCTGGCTTGTATCAGCAATAGTGTGGCCAGCAGAAGTAGGGAAGCCATCATCCCTCTGTACCAGGCACTGGTGAGGCTGCACCATGATTGCCATGTTCAGCCTTGGACCCTTCACTACAAGAAGGACATTGAGATGCTGGAGCCTGTCCAGAGAAGAGAAACAAAATGGTGAACAGTCTAGAAAAGAGATGTTATGAGGAGCAGCTGAGGGAACTGGGGGTGTCTAGCCTGCAGGAAAGGAGGTTGAGGGGAGACCTGATTCTTCTCTACAGGTTGTAGGCAGGTGGGGGTCAGGCTCTTCTCCCAAGGTACAAGTGATAGGATGAGAGAAAATGGCCTCAAATTGTCCCAGGGAGGTTTAGATTGGGTGTTAGGAACAATCCTTCACCAAAAGAGTAATCAAGCACTGGGACAGCCTGTCCAGGGAAGTGGTGGAGTCACTATCCCTCGAGGGATTTAAAACTCACATAGATGTGGTGCTGAGGGACATGGTTTAGTGGTGACCTTGGTGCTTAGGTTTACAGTTGGACTCAATAATCCTAAGAGTCTTTTCCAACTGGAATGAGTCTTGGAGTTTATTAACCACACAGACCCATCCAGCACCCTGACCCCACTCCCATGTCCCCCACACATCTGTGCAGAGCCCTGCACAGCTTGGCACCAGGGAGCCTCTTTCTGCACAGCCCTGCCTTTCACTTAGACACCCTTGTCACTACAGAAACGACGCATCAGTGCTTGGGGTGGGGCATGGGAGACCAACCCTCCTGATCCTACAGAAAGCTGCACCCCTAAAAGCAGGGACCCCATAGGTCAGTGAATTATCAGCACCTAAAGCAGCTTCAGCTCATGGCCAGGCTCTGAACAGGAGGGAGAGGAAACAACATTTAAAATCATCTTCCTCCCATCCCCTCTCCTGCCTCCCCTGGGTTCCTATATATCTCTTAGCTCTATGCACAGGTTTAACAAGCTCATATTTTTAATCAATGAAATCACCCACTTGTAATTAACCAGAAAACATCAGCCTTGTCAACTGACCTTTCTGTTTGATGGAATAAATATAATTACGTTGTCACTTCAGTCTGGTTTAACAAACAACCAGAAAATGTTCTTTAATAAGCTGCCATACTGAGATGGCAGCTTATGATGGTTTAAAAGAATGTTTAATCTTAGTTAATTAATACTGTCTAATCTACCAGAACTAATGAACTTTCAACTACAATAGTAGGTCACTGCCATTGTATTCAATGACATGTAAACATTACAAGTTGCAAATTTATCAAAGCACCAATTCCAAAGGATAAAAGTAAAATGTCACCTTTCCTAAATTTATATCTATTTTAACATTCCTCCTATAATTACACAGGAGGAATTAGAAAAGGAATGACCTACTTATACACAGCAGAAAGTTGTCAGTGTTGGAACCCTACAAACGCAGGGAGACAAAGCACTAAAATTAACAACCAATAATGTGTTATTCTCAGTAATGACTATTTATTAAATCATCTCAGGAAGATTCCCCAACCCACCCACACAAACCCCCCCTGATTATGGACGGTACAGCTGTATTATACAAAAGAGGAAGGAAGAGAAAGGGCTGGAGGGAACTGCCAGCGGTGCTCGAGGGGCTCGGCGCAACGTGGGAAGAGGATCACGCTTCCCCAGCAGCTCAGCTGGTGAGTGGTTCCCGAGCTCACGCTGCTTCTCACCTTGCTCCTACCTCCCTGTGCACCTCCACCAGCACCTTTCCAAAATCCACAGTTGGCAATCATAGAATCAGAGAGTGGTCTGGGTTGGAAGGGACCCCAAGGGTCACAGAGCTCCAACCCCCCTGCCACAGGCAGGGCCACCAACCTCCAGGTCTGGAGCTACACAAGGTTGCCCAGGGCCCCAGCCAACCTGGCCTTGAACACCCCCAGGGATGGGGCACCCACCCCCTCTCTGGGCAGCCTGTTCCAGCCCCTCACCACTCTCTCTGCAAAGAACTTCCCCCTAATCTCTCCTCTAACCCTTCCCTCCTCCAGCTTCACTCCAGCCCCCTTGTCCTGCCAGTCTCTGCCCTTTAACAAGCTGATTCCCCTCCTGTTTCTCTGCTCCCTTCAGCGACTGGCAGGCTGCAATGAGGCCCCCCCACAGCCTTCTCTTCTCCAGGCTGACCCAGCCCAGCTCCCTCAGCCTCTCTCTGTAGGGGAGCTGCTCCAAAGAGGTGTGCAGACAAAGAGGTGTTCTACAGGAGGACAGAAAGAGAGGGGGGAGTTAGACCCCTGGTATGGGAGTGGGATAGGAGCTCACAGCCCCCCCAGACCTCAGAAACTTCACCTGTGGTGTGAGCAAGTCCTGAGCATCACCTTTGGGAAACAGCGGGGAGGATTCATAGCCAGAAGTGTTGCTGAAACATCTTCCAGGCCATTCATAACACTCTTTCCTTTAAAAGACAGAGTCAACAGGGGAAAACCTGCAAGCCCAGGTAAATTTCAATCAAGAATCCTTAAAAAAAAAAAAGTCACTTGTGAAAAATACTTTCCCTGCTGCTATTAAGTCTTAATAAGTCTCATAAAGCACAAGAAGTTCCAGAAGGCTGGAAAAGTCCAAAAGTGGTGTTAACACTCAACAAAGAAGTTGTGATGAAACAAGTAACTTACAGGCTGATTAATCTGTCCTGATTCCCAGGCAAAATAATGAGGAAGCTGATATGGGAATCAATAAGGATTAAAAGATAGGGATATAATTAATTCCAGTCAACAGCATTTCATGAAAAGTAAGGCATGTCAGGAAAATCTGATTTCATTCTTTTATGAGCTTACAAATTTGGTGAAGAAAGGTATTTGTATGGGAGAAATATAGCTGGATTTTCACAACAGATAGTCAAAGAAACCTCAAAGGATCACAGAACATTAGGAGTTGGAAGGGACCTTGAATGTCCACCTAGTGCAACCCCCCTGCCAGAGCAGGGTCACCCAGACTAAATCATGGTTACTTAGCATGGCTTGATATTCCACTATGCTTTCTGCAGTGGACATCAGGAAAGGTCATAAGGAGATCATCCCTGAAATGTTATAACCAGCTTTAGTTACCTGTGCATCAAGTGTGGACAACTTGATGACGATGGTGATAGCCTGGGAAGGGACCTGCTGGCCCATCCTGTCTGCTGCTCCTAAAATGTGAACCCCTTCCAGCACCTCTAAAGTCCATAGCTTGTGCATGGACTGGTCACATCATGGATGGGTACTGATCACCTTCAGTAATGTGATGATGACATGTGCAGATTGTACAGAATGGTTAATAATGATGAGGACCAGATATTTACCAAGAGCAGTGGCTAAGTCATAGAACCATAGACTGGTCTGGGTTGGAAGGGACCCCAAGGATCACAGAGCTCCAACCCCCCTGCCACAGGCAGGGCCACCAACCTCCAGGCCTGGAGCTACACAAGGTTGCCCAGGGCCCCATCCAACCTGGCCTTGAACACCCCCAGGGATGGTGCATCCACTACTTCTCTGGGTAGCTTGTTCCAGTAAGTCCTACTCCACTTACTAGTGGAAGTCATTTTACTTCTGTGCAGAACACTGGGGACACTGCACAGTTATACTGAGCATGGTTCTGGCACTCAGGTTTGTAAAAGGCAGTTGGAAAATACTAAAAGGTGCACAAAAGGTCTGAAAACCCCTTCTGTGGGCCAGAAATAAAGTCTTTATGTATAAACAACAATGCAAAGGCCACCCTTGCTAAGATACTGCTCGGTTCCTTGAGATGGATCTGGAGATATCTACAACAGATGAGCTTAAAAAGAGATTTGCTACCTTGGGTGAATGAGGGACTTTGATTTACTCCTGAAACAAACAGCAGGGAAGGAAGAGAGGGGTAAAATTCTGCCAGGTCTGACACTCAAGGTCAAAGCTAGATAATCACAAGAGATTCTTCTCACCTTAAAACTTACAGACATGTGAAAAACAATCATTCCCTTAACTGAACTAGTCGTTGGGGGGAGAAAAAGAATAAAAGAAGGCTTTCCTTGCAAGATTTAAGGCCCATTTTACAGCTTGGTGCCCACATACTGTCACACAAGTGATTTCTGTAATCAGACTTGTGAATTTCCAGGTGTTCCCTGTTACTAGCTGATGCTCTTCTATTTAGCCAGCACTGGACTATGGATGTTCTGGCAGCAGATACAAATTCAATGGAATGTTGTTCTTGTAGAATTTATGAGAAATGAGGATCCTTGGGGCATTTCTGATGGTCAGTTGAATGGACATTGTATGAAGTTATGAGCAGGGCTGCTCAGCAGTGGGAATACTGTCCTTCTGCCACAGCTGGTTTACTGTATAAAAGTCTTCTCAAGAGAAGTTACAGCCTCACATGTTTGTGGGACTGAGTTTGCAATGTGTTGTCTGAGTATTCATGAGTTCAGTGGAAAGATCTGCAGGTTCTCTGACACCATCTGCTCTATCCTACCACTTCATCCTTCAGACATCCCCATAAGGATGGATGTTGAGCTTTCCCTCCACTTCTCAGCTGCCAAATGTGGTATGTTTCCTTAAAAGATAAATTAAGTTAAATTTGGCCCTTAGCCACACTTCCACATGAAGACAGAGACAGAAAGATAGGGGACTGGCTTAGACTTTCTTGAAGCAGGAGAGTTGAAGATGAGTCTCCTGAGTTGACTGACTGATGGGTGGGCTGACTGATTATTGTTCATTAACTTCTAGATACCCAAGGGGGGAGTCAGAGATGGGAAGCTGGAGACTGGGATCAGCAATACCAACAGATGATCAGTAGCCCAATTCTTGGGCTTTTTTTTCCTCCTCATTTCACCCACAGCACTGGGAGGGGATGCAGATTTGGGAGCAGAGAGTGTATCCTGAGAGTTACATGCCCTGGTCTTGGAAGGGGCAGTAAGGGAAGTTCACCAAGCATCAGAATGAAAGACCTCAGTCTTTTTGGATCAAGTGCTGGAGCTATGCCCCATGTCAAAGCCAGCACCCCATCACAACTGCTTTGAAGGTAGGTTTCTGTTGTGGTCTAACTCCAGCTGGCAGCTCAGCACCACACAGCTGCTCCCTCACCCTCAGGATGGGAGAGAATGCAAAGAGTGAAAGAGTAAAAACTTATGGGCTGAGATAAAGACAGTGCAGTAGGTAAAGCAAAAGCCTCACATGCAAGCAAAGCAAAACAGGAATTCTTTCCTTGCTTCCCATGGTAGGCAGGAGGTCAGGCATCCCCAGGACAGCAGGGCTCCATCACGTGTAACGGGGACTTGGGAAGACAAACACCATCACTGTGAATGAACACCACTGCTCCCCTCCCTCCTCACCCAGTCCTTCCTCTTCCCCATGTCCTTATAAGCTGAGCACAACATCACCCAGTATAGAATATGTCTTTGGGGTCAGCTGTCTCACTGTGTCCCCTCCCAACTCCTTGCACATGCCCAGCCTACTCCTGGTGGGATGGGATGAGGAGCAGAACAGCCCTTGGCTCTGTGTAAGCCCTGCTCAGCACTAGCAAAACCATCCCTGTGTTACCAGCACAAATCCAAAACAGCCTCATACCAGCTGCTGGGAAGAAAATGACCACTGTGTCAGCTGAAAGCAGGACAGTTTCTCACAGGGTATGGAACTAAATGTGCTCACTTGTAAAAGATGTGTCAGGAAAAACCTGCACACCTTCTAATCTGACCTGGGGCTTGAAGACTCCTGAGCTGGGTGGTAAGTGGTACCTCCCAGTTTGCACCTTTGGAAGGTGCTCAGCGAATCCTACCCCAGACCTTGGAGAGCAAAGGCAAACATAGTCAAGGGCAGATGCAGAAGAAAGACCAAAGAGGAATGTGACTATGATACTGGCAGTCCAGAGGAGAGGCTGTGGGGCTGTGAGACCAGCGTGTGAGCACCGTTGGCCCAGAGACATCATTTATCTACACGTGTCTCACTGTCACATCTCCACAAGAGGAGCTCATCCTCCCCTTGCCTGCTGAGACTGGGATGTCCCTGCAGCAGAGAAGTTTTCTTTTGGCACTGAGATAATCCTAAAAGTCTGTGAAAGAGCTGGAACGTGAGCCCACATCTGATTCAGATATCTTTCATTCAGGGCTCACTTTCCAGAATTACTGCTCTATTTTGTGCCAGTTCTTGGATCGTTTCCCTCCATCCTCCCAGCCCCTCACCTGTGTGAGACACACATCTCACACCAGACAAGCTGTTCTTCACAGATGTCAAGGTCTCTTCACCAGCTGTAGGCAAAGCCAAGACTACAGTTGTAGGACAAGTGGCAATTTTGAAGATGGCTAAGCTGGGATGCAATGAATGCCACCTAGGATAATTAAGGATAAAAGTGAAAGCAGGTCCCTAGGCTGAAGTAAAAGAGATTTTTTTTTAATTATTATTCTTATTCTTTTTGCTTCCTTAAAGTTCATCATCACATAAAGTTTGAAAGCTCACTGGCATGATCAGCTTTGATTATTTTCATTGAATTTCCTCACTCCACTTTTTCCTCTCCACTTCTCTTATTCACTGCATTATTACACCCTTAAAAGGTATTTTAAATTAATTTACTGCACCCTGTGAACACTAGTAAAAATATTAGCTTTCAAAGAGTTATGCCAATGAGGAAAGCATGTTCATTCTTCCTTGAAGAAAGTGTATTATGAAAACTGTAACCCATAAAACAGAAGCTTACTTGCATTTTCCTGCTCTTTAAATCCATCCCTCAGCTAATGCAAGGAAATTTAGCACTTAATTTACAATAAGTATGCATGGAAAAACTAGAACACCTCACCAAACACCCATATTTACAGTGTCAGCCAGGAGGAAATTATTAGTCTGTCAAAGGAAATGGTCATGCTGAGCAGCAAATACAAAGGGTGTGGATGCAAATGTATATGAAAATGATTGGGGTTTTTTTTAATTTGACCATGGAAAGCCATGACACTGCAGCTGACCGTGCCACTACTGCTCTGATTTGGGCATGAAAACAGGAATTGACTGCTAATCTTGCTTAGCTCCCAGGTTGCTTACATCTTTCTGCCACAGAATGTAAGGAGGAAAGGGGAAGGGAGAGGGGAGAGAGAAGAGGGGAGAGGGGAGAGGGGAGAAAAGGAAAGGGGAGAAAAGGGGAGAAAAGGAAAGGGGAAAGGAAAGGGGAAAGGAAAGGGGAAAGGNGGGAGAGGAAAGGGGAGAGGAAAGGGGAGAGGAAAGGGGAGAGGAAAGGGGAGAGGAAAGGGGAGAGGAAAGGGGAGAGGAAAGGGGAGAGGAAAGGGGAGAGGAAAGGGGAGAGGAAAGGGGAGAGGAAAGGGGAGAGGAAAGGGGAGAGGAAAGGGGAGAGGAAAGGGGAGAGGAAAGGGGAGAGGAAAGGGGAGAGGAAAGGGGAGAGGAAAGGGGAGAGGAAAGGGGAGAGGAAAGGGGAGAGGAAAGGGGAGAGGAAAGGGGAGAGGAAAGGGGAGAGGAAAGGGGAGAGGAAAGGGGAGAGGAAAGGGGAGAGGAAAGGGGAGAGGAAAGGGGAGAGGAAAGGGGAGAGGAAAGGGGAGAGGAAAGGGGAGAGGAAAGGGGAGAGGAAAGGGGAGAGGAAAGGGGAGAGGAAAGGGGAGAGGAAAGGGGAGAGGAAAGGGGAGAGGAAAGGGGAGAGGAAAGGGGAGAGGAAAGGGGAGAGGAAAGGGGAGAGGAAAGGGGAGAGGAAAGGGGAGAGGAAAGGGGAGAGGAAAGGGGAGAGGAAAGGGGAGAGGAAAGGGGAGAGGAAAGGGGAGAGGAAAGGGGAGAGGAAAGGGGAGAGGAAAGGGGAGAGGAAAGGGGAGAGGAAAGGGGAAAGGAAAGGGGAAAGGAAAGGGGAAAGGAAAGGGGAAAGGAAAGGGGGAGAGGGGGAGAGGGGAAAGGAAGACAATTTTTGTTAATGGGTAGCAGAATCAAGGTGTTTTTTCATGTGTTTGCAGAAAGGAGATGGAGACTTGTAAACGCAGAACCAAGAGCTGCTGAGCTACTGGATTCCAGTAGAAATTGTTTCTCATTTGCTTCTTCCTTCTCATTCTCACTTTTCCTCTTTACCCTGCTCCATCTAGGCTGGACCTAAAAACCAGTCTGCTCCTCCTTTCCCTTAAAATGTCCTTGTGTCTCATGATCAGCTCCAGAAAGTGGAAACTAAAGAGATATTTGTATAGAGTGACATTTTCCAGCTACTTTGTGCAGCAGGTAGGAAAATCTGCATCAAGAACAAAGCCATGCACTTTAAATTAGCCACTATCCTGCCAGGAGAGAGATTGCTGAAGGATACTGAGAAGCCAGAGAGGATGAAGTTCACTACATCTCTGCCATCTACTTTTCTTCCAAACATTTTCAATGTCAAAACATTGTAAGAGCTTCCAATAAAAAACAATTGTAAAGGGGAATCAGCTTGTTAAAGGGGAGATAATGGCAGGACAAGGGCGATGGGGTGAAGCTGGAGGAGGGAAGGGTTAGAGGAGAGATTAGGGGGAAGTTCTTTGCAGAGAGAGTGGTGAGGGGCTGGAAGGGGCTGCCCAGAGAGGGGGTGGGTGCCCCATCCCTGGGGGTGTTCAAGGTCAGGTTGGCTGGGGCCCTGGGCAACCTTGTGTAGCTCCAGGCCTGGAGGTTGGTGGCCCTGCCTGTGGCAGGGGGGTTGGAGCTCTGTGACCCTTGATGACCCTCCCAACCCAGACCAGTCTGGGATTCTGTGATTATTTTTGACAAGCAAGATAGGAAACAACTGGAAAGCAAAGGGATTAAAAATTATAGAAGTGTTAGAAAAAGAAAACCCTCAGAATGGCCAAACACAGAGAGGTGGAGGGGAAGAGAGAGGCAGATTGGGGTTGGACTAGATGATCTCTTGAGGTGCCTTCCAACCCCTACGATTCTATGATTCTATGATTCACCAGGAAGGGCTTCTGAGGGGGAAGAAATCCACCCCAGCACTGAGAAAAAGCATAAATGGAAAAATCATGGACCTGTGACTCCCCATGGCTGAGATTTTAGGGGCATCTTATACTGGAAACAACCATGGTGCTCTCCCAGTCAGTAGGGTTTCCACTGCTACAGGAGCTCATGGCATTTGAGATGCAGGAAGAGTACCTGAATTGGTGAATGACTTAACATCCCCAAATCATTTTGGTGAATGACTTAACAAGGATCAGCAGAGCCACCACATTGCCAATCCACAGGAATAATGGGTATTTGAATGTTGGGTTTGTAGCTTTCCACCAGGGAACTTGCTGGCTTTTAAGTCATGAAGGCTTCACCTTCACTCTGAAGTGAGCTTTATAGAGGTGGAAAAGGACCTGGCCTGAAGTGAAGAGCAGCTAAAAGTTACTCTTGGTGTATCTGTAAGAGGATGGATATTGTGAGTGACTCGTGGTATTGCTTTCAGCAGGCTCTGCTCATTGCAGGAGCTTAAAACCTATCAATACCCTAAATTCAGCCCCAAGTTCCCATTCATAGCCTAATAAAGCTGTCAGAATAAAATGTTTGCAAGAGACATTTCCACTGAAAGTTGTCTCCTGCCAACGTCTTAAAAGTCCAATTGTTTTATCCCAGCCCATAGTAGCACAGAACTGAATGCAAATTGATTTGTGGGGGAAAATATGCCAAGGCTGTAATTCTCTTTCTTCAAGTAAATGGATTCCTTTTAATAGGCAGAGAGTTCCAGGGTTATTAATTAAGACACTGCAGACAGGAGAGGAGTTGATGTTAGAAGTTTATGAGACCAGCTACAACGTATTAGGGTGATGCCAATGCAAATGATTGCAGCAAAAAGCTTTGAAACTCATCCTGATGGGGTTTATTTTCCTTCCTTCTTTGCTTCCTGTATTTCCAAAAAAGATTAAAACTATCCCAGGAAAGGAGCAGCCTTTTGGTCTGCTTTTAAAGCCCCACTATATAAATAATATATAATATATA